>CAKNET010000088.1:0-94621 GCA_930272545.1 Sphaerostilbella broomeana | reverse complement strand
ACGGGATAACGGGATAACGGGATAACGGGATAACGGGATAACGGGATAACGGGATAACGGGATAACGGGATAACGGGCAACGGAAGCCGTCGCATCTGCCATTGCAGGCATGCTGAGAAGCCATTCCGTCATACATCACATCATGACCTCCAACCACCAGTAACGCCACGGCCAGGGAGAATTCCGAGCGATACGGCCGTACTTGGCTGATCAAGAAAAAGGTTACGCCGGGAATCAACTCTATCACTTCGTCCTATTGGTGACCCATGAGTCGGGTCTCTTTGGGTAACCCGCCAGAGTGGCGTACAATCACGGAGACAAGGAGGCTGTTTCGTCGCCATGTCGGGGTTCTCCCCTATATATTTGAACAACGCTTGAATAGTGTGTGTTTCCATTATGCTCCTCCAGCGAGCCGATCGTGCACCATTGACGTCAGCGTATGCTATTTACTTGCCACAGTCCGGCTGTGACTGCTTAACGAGGTAGCACCATCATCCTTCTTCATCTGGTGTATCGACTTTGCCAAATTGTATGGGAATGGGGTGTTTGGATTTTAGCATGTCTCACATTGCCTGGCGTTCCTTCGATGTCGAAGGTCTGGCGCTGGAACATGATGCAACTTGCACAGTACAGCCTCAAAAGCAAGCATGCATGACGATGGAATCCCCCCCCCCCAAGTAGAATACACTGGTTTCAGATGAATCTGTGCTTCTCAATCTCCTCTTAATCATGAAGTTTCCCTTATAATCTGTCATACGCCTCCACGCAAACGCTGGGGCGGAGGAATACCAGCGGATTCCCCTACCCTAGAAGAAAATCCACAACATACGAGAGATTTGTTAGAGCTCGCGAATATACCTGCAATGAACTAGATTGCCACAGGTAGTTTTATGTTGCACCCGTCCCAGAGAGCTATTTGCTTCCATTCTCCTGTACAGCCCATTTCGTCTTGTACTCTCTCGGGCTCTCATACTTCTTAGGATTTCCCGCCCACATCCCCTTGCGGTTCTCCCTCGCTTTAGCCTCAGCCTTTTCATATCTCGCCTTAAGACCGCCAAACTCGGCTCCAGTCTTAGCTTCATACACCGTCGCCAATCCTCTCTTGACCATTTCCAGCCCGACATTCTTGCGAATCAGAAACCGCCGCACATAGACTGTGGCCACTATCCGCTCGTACTGATCCGTCTTGTATATGTATGCGCGCACATTGCGATGGAGAATGTATTCTCGAAGCCACTCCAAAGCCTCGCTTGCGTGGGGCTGGGCTGGTTTGCCAAAATGCGCGCCCTCGGGTGCATCCACACCGGCAATGCGGATGGATATCTATGATCCAAACCTCAACGATTAGCTCTCAATGGTCCCCAGAAAAGAAAATATTTCTTTAGGGGTATCTCACCGTTCGGCCTTTGAGTTCCTTTCTCGTATCGGGCACCTTTCTCAGCCAACCCCAGCCCACCGCCTTTCCACCTGGTGTGTGGAACAAGTGGAAGTTGTCTCCATCCCCAACGCTTGTCACTCTGCCAAACAAGCTTCTGTTGCGAAAGAAATTGGGTCGCACGTAGGCAGCACCAGGAATCCGACGTAGATAATTCGCATAGAGTTGTAGCGCACACAGCCCAGCCAGAGAAAATCCTACCATAGGCGCCCATGCTTTGGCGGCAGCGAAAGGGCTGACCGCATCATGATCACCTAGAGAGTCCGGCCAAGAAACTCGCCGTTTCTTCACGTCTTCGTCATGACTGCTCGATTTCCCGGAACCTGAAGTTCCAAAAGGCCATACCATCGTACTTTCAACCCCGCGCGTCGTGTGGCCATCGATTGTGTAAGGTCGAAGTGGGATGAGAGATGATTGACCATCGTCGAATGCACGTTACAGTAATTAAAGGTGGGATGTTTCGCTGCACAAGCCGCCAAGCTACCACCGACTAGTCTAAGAACTTCCGAAGTTTGCCAATCAACTGTTGCCAACGAATGGACGACTCAACAGCGCAGATGTTCACGTGATGACAGAAAACTCATCAAATCACGTACTAAACGTGTAATATAGAGTAAATAATGTTTCATTCATTCATCTAAGACTAACACAAATCATAAAAAACCCCCCACACTTTCTGATACAGCTTCCCTTGGTAATATTGGCTCCTGAGGCATATATATATATATACATATATAGATTGCCAGAGTTCACGGTTGAGCAGATTCGACAAGGAAAGTCATCACCAATCTTCTTAGTTACCCTGCACCTTGAATGTCCTGCCGCTGGCCGTCTTTCTTTCCTTCTCCTCGTTTTCGGGACGCGCACGACGCAGCACTAGATATCGTCAGTATTGCAAGCTTAACAGTATACATCACATGGCACCAACCTTGGAGAAAATCGGCAGTCCTTTTTCGCATTCGGGAGTGGATGTACGCTTTAGAGGCTTTGATGTGATAGTGAAAGTAATCTCGGAAGGTTTGGATATGAGAAATGACGGCGGGCATTCTCTGTGGAGTAAGATGTCTGGGGAAAAGAACTGGTAATAATTAGTACCACGAATCGAAAAGGAATTAACGCCTAAACAAACCAAATGTGACGTAGCCAACTTCCCCAGAGCCGCTGTCTCTTACACCCGGGACTCCCTGCAACTCAAGTGGCGGGTCGTTTCGGAATAATACCTGTGGCGCGTTCTGAATAGCTCGCCTTCGGGCATCGACAAATTCTTGAATAAAGACTTTGCCGTATATTCGGTCGGTTTCCTCTCGAAAAATGGTGCTGAAGATGACAGTAACTCGGTCGTGGCTGGCTTTGAGATAAATGGCTTCCTCTTCCCGGTATTGGATTGCTTTGATCTCGCCTCCTTCCAAAACGCCCTTGGGAGCATCCTCTGAGCTAAACTTTGACGCTTCTTCCTTTAAATGGTAGTGTTCCTCATATGCCTGCTCAAATGGAGCTGCCATAGCGTGCCGTTTCAACAGGGCGAAGTGCATTGCCAAAGCGTCGCGTTCCTCTAAGTTCCCGTAAGTACAAAGACAAGACCCTGAGTTTGTGAAAATGAAACACAGAACCCACCCTGCGACTCCGGTAGGTTCTCCAAGTCAACGGCTACAGTGAAATCGTAGCCCACCTCTACCGGGACCACGTATGGCCCATATTCCCGCTGGAGAACCTGCTCAGCACCATACCTGACAAGGTCTTTGAAACATCTTATTTGGATCGAAAGGACAATCTTTGTCTTAGCTTCTGGGGTCGAGATATGGAATGTGACGCCGTCAAAGTCGGAAATAGTCTGGTCGATGTTTACTGGCGGGGCTCTATACTGCTGTTAGTTCTGCCTCGTAGAAGGCTTAAGGGAGTTGCCTACCCAGAAAACCTCTCGGTTAGAACCGATTGAATCAGGACGTTTTGGTAGTCGAGAAGAAGCATTGTGGTAGATGGCCTTTGTCGTCCTGCTTGCGTCCTCGCTGGTCGTCCAGGAGCTGGTTGACAACTCCCTGGTGGGGCTTAGCTACGTGGAGGGGGACGTCAGGTAAGCTCAATGATGCACCACGTGACCGTCAAGCTAGACGGTCGTTATCGATAACCCAGAAAAAAAATATCCCACTGGCGCCAGTTGCGCTGTGTGATGTACTGCAAGTTCTTCTTTAGGGACGAGAGCTGCCATTTGAGGTTGAGACTCGGCAATCATGGTGAAATCATACGTGTAGGTATTGCCATATTTCTGTTTTGTATCTGTACTGACAATAGTCTCAGAAAGTATGAATATGCTAAGTCTTTTGGCGCAATTGCTACGAGCACATCGAACATCATTTGGACGTCCAAAGACCGATCCAACACGGGCGCAGGACAAGCGATAACAGCTGCCAATGAAGAAGTTTTGTGTTGGGATATAAAGAAGGGCGAACTTCTTAGCAGATGGAGGGATGAGCGTTGCTCATACCCTGTCACTGCCGTTGCGCAGAGTCAGGTAGACAAAGACATGTTTGCCGTTGGCTATGAGGATGGAAGCATTCGCCTCTGGGATAGCAAAATCTCCACTGTCATAGTAAATTTTAGCGGCCACAAATCCGCAATTACTCACCTAGCTTTCGATAAGGCAGGCGTTCGACTCGCCAGTGGCTCAAAGGACACCGACGTGATTATCTGGGATCTTGTCGCCGAAGTTGGTCTGTACAAGCTCCGAGGACACAAGGACCAAATCACGGGACTCAAGTTCTTGGAGCCAGATCCACAAGTCCAAGATGAAGATGGTAACGAAGCAATGGTACTAAATGGCGAAGGAACATCCGATGGCTTCCTTCTGACAACCGGCAAAGACTCTCTTCTCAAGCTCTGGGATCTCTCATCAAGGCACTGCATCGAAACACATATATCACAGTCAAACGGCGAGTGCTGGGCTCTTGGTGTTTCACCTGATTTGAGTGGCTGTGTTACTACTGGGAATGATGGAGAAATGAAGGTTTGGTCCTTGGATGTGGAAGGCCTAAGCTCAAGTGCTCAAAGAGTGGATATTTCTGCAGCTACAAAGTTTCTCCAGGATCGAGGAACTCTACATCGACAAAGCAAAGACCGAGCGACCGAAGTTGTTTTCCACCCGCAAAAGGACTACTTCGCCGTACATGGCTCTGAGAAGAGTGTTGATGTATGGCGCGTTAGATCAGAGGTCGAGGTTCGGAAAGGTCTAGCACGAAAGAGGCGGAGACGACGAGAAAAGCAAAAAGATGGCAAACAGGGTGACGATGAAGCACCCAATGCAGACGAGACTCAAGAGGATGTATCAAAAGCTGACATTAGTGATGTCTTTGTTCAGTACGTCATCGTCAGAACTGGCGGCAAGGTTCGGTCTGTCGATTGGGCTACGCCAAGTGGACAGAAGAGCATATTCCTGGTTGTAGGGACCACGAACAACCAGCTGGAATATTACGGTGTAAATCCCAAAGAAAAGTCGGATAAGAAGGCAAAAGATGAGATTCCTGACTACACCAAGGCACTCTCAGTCGAGCTCCCTGGACATCGGGCAGATATTCGAGCTTTGTCAATAAGTTCAGACGATAAAATGTTGGCATCAGCATCTAACGGTTCTCTGAAGATATGGAACATCAAGACCCAGACCTGCATACGAACGTTTGAATGCGGATATGCGCTGTGTTGCGCTTTTCTCCCTGGCGACAAGGTTGTGGTGGTCGGCACGAAAGGCGGCGAACTGCAATTATTTGACGTTGCATCTGCATCGTTGTTGGACAGTGTTGAGGCACACGAGGGGGCGATCTGGGCCTTGCAAGTTCACCCGGACGGCCGGTCTGTTGTTTCTGGAAGCGCTGATAAAACTGCTAAATTTTGGGACTTCAAAATCGTCCAGGAGCAAGTATTGGGTACTAAGAGAACCACGCCAAAGCTCAAACTCGTCCAGTCCAGGATCTTGAAGGTGTCAGATGATATTCTCAGCCTCAAATTTTCCCCTGATGCGAAGCTCTTGGCAGTCTCACTCTTGGATAACACCGTCAAGGTTTTCTTCGTGGACTCCCTCAAATTGTATCTCAACCTTTATGGTCATAAACTCCCAGTTTTGAGCATGGATATATCCTTTGACAGCAAGCTCATCGTCACCAGCTCCGCAGACAAGAATATTAGGTTGTGGGGTCTAGATTTCGGTGATTGTCACAAGGCGCTGTTCGGACACCAAGACAGTATCTTGCAAGTGGCATTCGTTCCCCATAATTCTGATGGAAATGGCCATCACTTTTTCAGCAGCAGCAAGGATCGAACAATACGTTACTGGGACGGTGACAAGTTTGAACAGATTCAGCGATTAGATGGTCATCACGGCGAGGTCTGGTCTATGGCCATGAGTCACAATGGAACTTTCCTAGTTAGTGCTAGTCATGACAAGAGCATTCGGGTTTGGGAAGAAACCGACGAACAAATCTTCCTCGAAGAAGAGCGGGAAAAGGAAATGGAGGAGCTATACGAGAGCACTCTAACGGCATCTCTTGGAAAGGACCCAGAAGCCGAAAACGAGGCTGGGGAAGTTGCAGCAGCTGGCAAGCAAACCACAGAGACTCTAATGGCAGGCGAAAGAATAGCAGAGGCTCTCGAAATGGGCATGGCGGACTTGAACCTGTTGAAGGAATACGAGGAGGCCAAGACAACGAACCCCCATGCAATGCCCCCTCAGCGAAATCCCGTCTTTATTGCTCTTGGAAACATCACTGCCGAGACCTACGTCATGTCTGTCCTACAACGCATCAAAGCATCTGCATTACACGACGCATTGCTGGTGCTGCCTTTCGCGACCGTTCCCATCCTCTTTACGTTTATTAATATTTTCGCCATGCGGTCGATGAATATCCCTCTCACCTGCCGCATCCTTTTCTTCATGCTCAAGACGCACCACAGACAGATTATAGCCAGTCGAACCATGAAAGCCATGATGGACGGCATCCGGGCTAATCTGAGGGCCGCCTTGAAGAGGCAGAAAGATGAGATGGGCGTTAATATTGCAGCGCTGAAAGTAGTTGGGATGCAGATCCGGGATATTAGCGTCAAGCAATATGTTGACGAGAATTGGGAAGATGAGAACAAGGAGCGAAGCGCCAAGAAGCGGGCGTTTGTACATGTAGCTTAGAACGAATGTCTCATTTAAAAAGTGTACATATTATCTACCACGTCTGTGCAAATGAAAGTACGGTTGGTGATCAGCCAGTCAGTCGGCAGCTTACTTACGGTGACAATTCTCTCCTCTGCCAATTTGACAAACCCGCTGAGTTATCCAACTCCCCTGAGTCTGACCAGCGGCGGCGGCAGACCGACTCAAAAGACCTCATCTGACTTTTCAGACGGAAATCACGGAGATTTTCAATAACTTTCCGGGGAGAATGAAGAAGCTCTAAATGCTTGGGTTGCCTTGGGGTAGATCAATGTCTCAGAAAACGGAGAGCAGAATTCTGCGCCAATCGAGAGCGAAGCCAAACCCCATAGGATGGCAAGCTATTGCCCTAGTCACTATTTTTTTTGCTTGGATGACAGTTGCGCTGCCTATGGGGCACACGAACTCCTTAGCGTTAAGTCGTTGAGATGGTGTTTCACCATCGTCGCCAGGAGCAGCTTGCAGGCGACGAGCGGACGAACACCAGACGAAGGGGCCTCAACATCGGATTGGTAGCATGAAAAATCATGCGTCTACTTACCAGGGGGCTCTACTGGCACCTTTTAGCTTTAAAATTAAGATTATGCACCGTCCACCTAGCTGTACCAGTTCTATGGTGGATGCGCCTCTCCCTCTATCAATTGTCACAACTAGAGGTTCTGCAACAAAATTCAGTCAAACCTGAAGTGGAATATTAGAGGAAGAATAAAAAACAAAATTGCCTATGTACTAGCATATTTTCTCCTTCATCGATCGGACCGAAGTCTCTGTGTATTAGTTCCCAGACCCAAGGATTCACCACAACGTGGTCTTAGTGCCTCCCACGAGGAAACT
The DNA here is from genome assembly GCA_930272545.1 of Sphaerostilbella broomeana. NCBI lineage: Eukaryota > Fungi > Ascomycota > Sordariomycetes > Hypocreales > Hypocreaceae > Sphaerostilbella > Sphaerostilbella broomeana. The sequence continues at coordinate 87,164 of CAKNET010000088.1, read as the reverse complement.
GAGGCTACTCTAGACACTAGTCCTCCACTGCACCGTCAACAGGCCATATAGGTAGTATCGGGCGTAATATGGAATTTGCGGGTTAGGGTTTGTTTCTTTGCTGATGCTATATCCAACCAAGGAAGCTAAGGGGGCGCGCGTGTGTGTGCAGCCACGGCAGTGCCGAATTAATCTGTAAGGCTGAGTAAGAAAGAACCTAGCTTGAAGGCGCTTCTGCTTCAACGGCAATGCTTGATGCTACCCTGCTTCACCAGAGAAACGCCCCATCTGTGTCAAGCTATCATGCCGACGGAGTTTGAACAATATGAAGTATTTTGTGGGTTCTTGGATGAATCTTCGCCAACGCCGTTCATGCATATATAGCTTGGGTTCGGCCATGCAACTGAAGTATTCGGATCATCACCACGGGGTTCACTCACATTCACTACACTCGCCAGAGTTCATTCGCTCAACTCCATCAATCTTTTGGATATTACTCTCTTTCAAGTCTTTTCAGTCGTTTTGATTACACTCATTCGCTCAATACTCTCAATATGAGAACCCTAGCTGCTTGTCTGTTATTCAGCTCCCTGGCCCTCGTGGCTCAGGCAGCTCCTCAACCTTCCTATATCCTGCCCCGTCAGGACTCACACCCTGCCGTGCTTCCTCAGAACGACCCTAATATACTGAAGCGAGAGGAAGAAGTCGCTGCCAGAGCTGAGGGCTTCATCTATGGCCCCTCATTGATTGGAGAAGCGGCCCCCTTCCCTAATGGAACGCTGGGCAATGCTCGGACCCAGGCCGACATGGACTTGTGGGGTGTTGACCGCGATGACATTGACGGCCGTATTCAGAAGGACGTAGCGACCCTTCAAAACGCTATCGCGGCCGTACGTTTTCACCTCACATGAAGTACCCAATCCATCTGAATCATGACTAACATTGGCATTGTAGAACGGCGGACTCAAGAGCATGGACGACTATGTTAAGGTCCTGTACCAAGACCAGTGGCAGAACGCAAACCCTCGCGGCGTTGCCCCTGGCATCATGACCAACTTCACCCAGGATCTCCTCTTCAGCATGGAGAGACTGAGCCAGAACCCTTACTCTCTGGTCGCCATTAAGCCCACCGACTCCCTCCCCTTCGAGGTCGATGACGACACAAGCCGCAAGATTGCCAATGCCACCCTTGAGGAGCTCCATGCCAGCTCTAGCCTCTTCTTTGTTGACTGTGAGTCCACTTTTTGGAGAATATCGAGAAACAATCTGAAGACATCATCCGCTAACAATGGATACAGACTCATGGCAAGAACAGTTGGCCAAGACCACTGTCGCTCCTCAGCGATATGGTGCCTCTTGCTCTGCTTACTTCTTCATCCACCCCACATCACAGGACTTCCTGCCCCTGGCCATCAAGACCAACACCGGAAATGATCTTGTCTACACCCCTCTCGATGCTCCTAATGACTGGCTCCTCGCCAAGATGATGTTCAACGTCAACGACATGTTCCACGCCCAGATGCTTCACCTGGTCATTACCCACGATGTCTCTGAGGCTGTTCACGAGGCTGCGCTGCACACTCTCAGCCCTGACCACCCCATCATGGTCATTCTTGAGCGTCTAATGCTTCAGGGATACTCTTCCCGAATGTAAGATACTTCTTCCCTCACGGATACTCAAACGAAAGTATACTAATTGATGCAGTGTTGGCGAGCAGCTTTGCTTCAACCCTGGCGGTCACTGGGACCAGCTTATGTTCATCAACAACGTCGGGTAAGTAAATCTCAATCAACTCAATATACCAGCAATGGATGACTAACATCTCAACAGCTGCCGTGACTTTGTCACCGAGTCCTGGCCTACTGCTGGTCGTTACCAAGCTGGCTACCTCCGCACTGACCTCCAGGCCCGTGGCCTCATCAACGACCAGGGCGAGTCCCCATTCAAGTCCTTCCCTTTCTACCAGGATGCTAGCGAGATCCACGATGCATACAACGCCTTCTTCCAGAGCTTTGTCGACTCATACTATCAGTCTGATGACGATGTTCTCAGGGATGTTGAAGTTCAGCGCTGGTTCTTCGAGGCTACTCACAAAGCCAATACCCAAGACTTCCCCCAGGGCCAGCCCATCACCAAAGCCACTCTTGTTGACGTCTTGACTCACTTCGGTTTCATCGTCAGCGTTGGCCACCACGCCCTGAACGGTGGAGACCCCGTCGGCTCCAAGGCTACCCTCCCCTTCCATCTTCCTGCTTTGTACGCTCCCGTCCCTGAGAGCAAGGGAGTCGAAGATCTTGTTCCTTTCCTCCCCCCTGCCCCCAACGCTGTTCACTATATCGGCTTCATTGCCTCCTTCAACCGACCTACCTACGAGGCAACTGGCCGCACTTTGGAAGATGCCTTTTCCGACAGCGACATGTTGAAGAGGCTCAACACGGAGACCAACCAGGCTGCTACCACATTCCTGAACAGCATGCAGGGCCTCAGCAACCGTGTTCGCGCCCGAAGCTTCGACCAGGATGGCTTGAGCATGGGCATGCCCTTTGTCTACAGGACTCTTGATCCTAACTACATTCCTTTCTTCAGCGCTGTTTAAAGGGATGGAAGGATGACATAGAAACAAACAATAAAAAACGAATCTGATTGCTTCAGTTCTATCGAAAGCATGGAAGGAAGACACAAAAACAAACAACGAGACCTAAAATTTAATGCATAAAACGGATATAATGGGCGCCCTGAGCTGGATTAAGGATTTGGGAGGCTGCGATTTGCTATATGATAACTACCTATTTAGAATATAATACACCTTTAAAAGATCCACATACTGAAAAGACAGCTACTGCATTTGACACAAGTGACAAAAGAAAAGAAAAGATTTGACGCCCATTAAAGATTTTTCATGGAATTTACTGCATAAATGCATTCCACTTTGGAAAAATAAGTGGGATTTTATATTTTGTATATTCTTGATAAATATGACGTGCGATTTAATTTTCATGGTCTCAACATTCAGGTTATGGGTTACCATCATATTGTAGACAACATTTGAGCCGTCTTCGGGATTTGGTTCAACCAGGTTGAAAAAAAAAACCCTCCCTAAACTTTCGTACGTGAAAATATATCGTTTATTAATTTAATACCTTTTAAAATTACCTTCCTTTTTTTCCCCTTCTGTTGGACCTTTGCATAATAGCTTCTGGGTTCTAGGTGTGGCGGGAGACTCCAATCACGTGACCCTTGGTGGCCAGTGAGCTTGATTTGGTGAAGCTTTCTATGAGCTGCATCACGAAGCTTCATCTCAACCCCGAAGTACTCTTACAGCCTCTGCTTGTGTCAAATTTGAAGGCTGGAGACTAAAAATACTAAGACGGTCAATCACATTTGATGATATCGCATTTACGGACTTCTGTACCTCGTTCTCCCTAAATCGAGGCGAATAGCTCGACTGATACCCCGCCACGAAAGGAGATTTGAATCGGCACAGCCATGCTTTTCTTTAGGTGAGTGGTTACAATCACGAAGGGGATAGGAATCATAGTCGCTATTGTGTGATTTTTTTTTTTGGGAGGGGGGGTTCATACACGACGGGGTTTACCTATTTTTGCTACTATAGCTAACGTTATGTGTAGTTTCTTCAAGACTCTCATTGACCATGAGGTCACTGTGGAGCTCAAGAACGATATCCAGCTCAAGGGCATACTAAAAAGCGTGGACCAGTACCTGAATATCAAACTGGATGATATTCAAGTCGTAGAGGAGCTGAAGTACCCTCACCTGGTATGAATTAAAACCCCTTTCTCTACGCTGTCCTCCCCACTTGTGAGAGGTAGCTACAAGAAACACGTGGATTAACTTGATCTCTGTTCTAGAGTTCTGTCAAGAACGTCTTCATCCGTGGCTCTGTTGTGCGGTATGTGCATCTGCCTGCGAGTTCGGTAGACACACAGTTGCTAGAGGACGCAACTCGGAGAGGTAAGTCTTGGACTTGATTGCATACCTACTAGGTAATTATGAATAAATTAGGGGATTTACTGACACTTTTTTTTTCTCTCCCTCCACAGAGGCTGCAGCACAATTGGCCAAGGCTAAATGATTGGGGAGATGAAAAGCAAAGAGTGTATGGATGTTGATGGTTTTAGAGGGTGGGAAAGGAGAAGAAAGAAAAAAAAAGCAGCCCTGTTTGATGTTTGTTGCACGGTAAATCTGTCTCCTGTACTGGCGCCTTGGAGTGTAAATGACGCTTGCATGTATGGACAATTCACAAAGGGGGGTTACACAGATGGAGGTCTCGATTCGGCGTTTCTCCTGGCTTGGGTAATGAACAACCGCATTTTCTCTCCTTGTCGTTTCCGACGATTCACGAATACAGTACCAACTGAAGAACGAAGTGAACAGGACAACTCTTGTTGGCCTACGAGATCTTGATCTTGGGTTATGAAGTGTATCCAAAACTGAGGACTGAGACTGATACTACCACCAAGCGCTTCCTCCAGTACTGGACTTTCCTTCCCACAATTGGAGTTTGGTATCACTTTCGTCATCCTCCCCTTCTACTAATGGTCGTACTAATCCTCCTTTTCTTCTCTCTGTCATCCAGCGATCGATCCAACCCTTCATCCTCTTTCTTGACTGGTCACTGCCTACATTTACAGTTGGGATGACTTTATCAATACGTAGCCCCATGACAAACATAGCGAGTTCGCGGAAGCTACTGTGTTCAGAGTACGGCACACCAAAACACATTGCTTCCTTTGTACTCCCCCTCTGCGCAACGAGGTCCTTGGATTCAAATCTTGTCCTCCACCCCTTGCCGTGGAGGACTTGTGTTGTAGGAACACTACTAGGCGGAGTATTTGGGCCTAGAGGCTTGCCGTTTTGTGGTCGGAAATTCCAGCCACTAGGACGGAAGCCCACGATGCGAGTAAAGTGCGGCCGATAGCTGTCAAGGTAGTCCTGGAGAGTCTCGGCGCGAATCTCCATGAGCATTTGCATGTGGACTTGGGCTTCGAGGGGGTTAGATGTAAGTAAGGAGCTCAATTCGGGATCGCCAAGCTGTTTGCATATTTTGATTTTGGCCGTAGAAGCAAAAATCTTGGAGTTCAGGGCCTTGGCTATGGCCACGCAAATCCTCTCCTTTCCAATTGAGTACGTGCCGCAAATAACTAGCATACGTTGCTTGGGCTTTTGTTTCGCCTCTGACTGAGTATCATTCTCGTTTGGTTTGGCACTTGAAAAATACTTGCTCATGGTACCTGACCCTGAGGACTTTTCTGACCTCTGCCAAACATCATCATTGAAGCTGGGATCGTCGGAAAGGGACTCACACAAGTCTGCGCAAGCCTTGATGACGTCTCCCTGTGGAGGGAAGGAGTACCGGGGGTTGAGATAGGTTGTGTCGAGATAGCAAAGATCAATCCGTTGCTGTTTTACTTTGCCTGTTATTGAGTCTACAACATCAGGTTTCAGTAAAGGATGCCGAACATGGTTTGGGCATGCCCGAAAATCACCACAATGCAGTATCCGCTTTGTCCTCAGATTTTTCCCGGTTCCAAACGACTTTTGAAATAAGAACAACGAGCTTCCAGGACAATGGTTGGCAGGTACCATGGTCACTGATGCCCCTTCAGTTCCGGGAATGTCGTATGGCTCTTCGAAATCAAGCTCAACAACCCACTTCGCTGCAGTTCGGAGCTGTTGCTTGACAAGGCTTCCAGTTACTCTGCTACAATAAATTGGCCCATGTCTCCAGTTCGCGGTAAGGCCAATGTAGTGATCACTATGGAAGTGGCTCAAGAAATACGCCTGGCATCCTTCAACTGCCCCGTAGCGGAAGGCATCGACGCAAATTGAGAATCCAGGCATAATTTTATAAAATGGACAGGTCCGTTCATAAGCTGGCCGGCCTCGAGAAGCATTCTCAGTCGCCGCAGCTGTAGCCCATGCCGCATCTTCCGCATTGCCAGACATCAGCTTTGAAAACGCACTCTTTGGTTTATTGTCGGTATTATTGTTGACTTCGAAGGGATTTGCCTGACCTGGCCGCGGGACTGCAACTCGTGCAAATCGTTTACTAATTTCTACAGCTTCTACTTCTGGAGCATGCCTTGGTATGGTGTCATCCCTCTTTGGCAAGGGAAGCGGGTTGCCGTCGAGACACGAGTTGACATGACGAGTTGCTTCATCTGCAGAGATCCCGGCGAGGCTACCGTTACAGATGGGACAGCTCTCTACCATGGATTCGTTGATTGAAGGGTCATCAATATCATCTTCAGGAAGTGCGCCTGCCTCCTCGGCTTCGAGACGAGCCTGTTCTCGCATAAATCGCATTTCCCGCATCTCTTCACCTTCAAATTCGTCTATGTCGAAATCCTCTAGGTCAGCGAAGTGCCCTAGCTCGTCAAATTGGGTATACGTTGAGTTTTCCTTCTCGAGTGGCGGCGGTTCATACTTTTCTTCTTTGGTATTCTCAATGGGTGTGCTATCGTTGGCATGGTCTAGTTTGATAGTAAGAGATGACGGGGAGACATCTATTCTGGGAGGAGGCGGCGGCGGCATCTCTGTTGGGAAGCTTGCAGCTTCAGCCTCATCCTCACTATCAGAGTCGATGAGAAATGGCGTCTTGATTCGGGGCTTCGACTTAGCCATTGCATTTGCATCAGGCTTAATATCTTTTTGTATTTCCTCTGGGTTCTTGTCCACCATATCACCATTTATCCGGACCTCCTGAAATGGCGCATTGTCCTCCCCGCTGAGCCTCCTCCGCTTATTTGGTGCTTCAATCTCATTGTATCGAATGTCGCCATCATGGCCGTAAAGATCCTCTTCTTTGCCTGCGTGAGCAGGAAGAGCGGGGACAGCGCCAACGAATAGAGAATCCTCGGGTTTTGGAGCCTTTTGAAAAAAGCTGAGGATACTGGTGTTGGGTTTCGCGGGTTTCTTGAAGAAATTGGAGGCCAGGGCTGGCTTTTTCGGTGTATTGGCCCTGTTGGATTTTGTCGAGGCGACCATGTTGGCAGTTGACCACAACCCAAGCCGAGGAGATGATGCTAAAGCATTTCCCGAGCTGCTTTCTCTTTTGTTCTTTTTCTTCTTGGTCTTGTTGATTGTATTATTGGTTAGACTGCGAGCAGTTTGGGCAAACCGAAAGCAGCAAGAGGATGAATAAGATGGAGGAGTATTCGAAATAGCCAACTAGAGGCTATCTTGATTAATGATGTCTTTCTTTGCACGAGGATACCCACAGTGGTGGGACACGACCCGCGTGCAGTAAAGCGTGTGAATAACCAGCGCGTGCTCACGTGGCTGAGGCGGGGGGCTTGCTTGCCACTTTGATTTGGTGGATGTGGCTCATCGTCGCAAAGCCTCGCTCTTCAGCTCCAATCCCAAGGATGCTGTCTACCGGACCTTAGTGCCTATTTGTTGGGGGTCAACCAAGTTATGCTCTTATAAATGGATATGTTGACTAATATTGGCGAAAGAAGCTCAATTGATGGAAGTGCATAGTTTAATGAGTTTTGGTTCACTTTGCATCAAATAGACCTCCATTGGCGATGTCTACCTGAAGCCATGTGCTCATCTTAATTGGGATGCAGTATATGAATTGGTGACAGCTGATGCTCTCAAGCCTTTCTATATGTAAAGATTAAAGACGGTGCTGGCCTTATGTCAATTGAATTTTAATTCTGCATCTATGAATCTGTCGGGAACCTTTTGCTTCAACGCGCCTCTTTGAAATGTTGGGTCGTCGTCTTTGCAGCAGATAGACACATGCAAAAGCCACCGCAATTAGGCGTCCATCGTTGATGGCCTGGTTAGGTCGTTTATCTTCCGCTGAACATGTGTCAGACCTCCCACACACCCACCACTCAATCTAAGCAGCTTGGTAGTGCTGATTCCTCTTTCTCCTTTTCTCTTGGGTAGATACGAGGTGCGAATAAGTTGCATCTCCATCACTCGAAACAGCTACACATACAAGATGACCTGTGAGTGATACGTAGAGGGCATGAAGAAGGATTCTTTGATTGGCGTCCTGTCCTGTCTTGTCATGTCCTGACCCCGACGACTTCTAGCCTGGTTCAACACCTCCGCCCCGCTGTTGCACAAAACACCGATTCCGGATGACATCTCACGCTCAAAAGCCATAGAGTTTCTTCATAACCATGTCTTTTACATCAAGTGCGATCCTCACATGATCAAGTATGAGTCCATCTCAGAGCCATCCGGCCTGGTTAAGCCCACCGTCCCCGAGGACCGGAAGATACAGGCCCTGGGAGACCCAGTCTACTATTCAGTCACCGATAAGGTGGCAACTCTGCCTGCTGGGATCTGGGACTCTGATATCGTGAGCACATTTGAATTTGTCAAGGTGGAGACAGGCGTCTTTGTCAGGGTGTACAGTCCTCTGAGCGTGGTGATGGAGACAGTCTGGGAGGTCAAGGAGAAGGAGGATGGTGGTCTAGAACTGGTCGAAGACGTCATGATCAAAGCATCTAGACTGCTTGTCGGTTCTATTAAGAAGACCTGCGATTCTAGCTGGACAGGAATTCATGGAAAGATGGTGAGCATGATGCAAGAGCAGGTGGCTTGACCCTCGGTCAGACGGGTGAAACAATAGAGCTTTAGAACCAGAATCCTAGAGACATAGAACTAATGATATTCTTGTTCTTCATCAGACGAATTACGGATCCTCGATATCCCAAACTCTCCATAAAACGATACGCGATTAAACGTGGAAAGGACTTGTGATGGTGGATCGTAGTCAGTTCTAACATTAACCTTGTTGCACTGGACTGGAATGATGCACAGATCTGATTTCCGGGCGGACTTTGGTGTCGAGTGCGCTGTAATATTAGCTCATTAGCACGTTTCTTTTCTTAGTGACATCAATGGATCAAGGAGCGCCGCCGGCTAGACTTCGGCCCAAGGCGCTCCCCCCTGGCCCCTGAACTCCAAACCTCGAAGTTTCACGCCCAACTCCTGCTCTCTCATCACAGTTCTCATCTACGGCCTTGACAAACACCGTAGCCTATGTGTATGGTGACGATGAGCCGAACCAATGCCCCTGCGCTGTGAGAGGAAACCATCCGCACAGGCTGTCGGAGCATCGCTACGTCCTGACTCGAGGTTGAGTTGACTTATTCACTGGTCCAAGTGGGCCACCATCATCCAAACATGGCGTCGCTTCAAGTGAGATGGCCGGACATTTCGGTCACAAAACAAAAGGCACTTGAAGATGCGAAGAAAATGCAAAAGGCGATTGTGGAGACGTGCAACAAGTCTGGAAAAGAGGTCCCACACTATATGCTCCAAGAGCTTATCGGCAAAGGCAGCTTTGGGCGGGTTTACAAAGCCACTGCCACCAAGACTGGCCAGCTAGTCGCAGTCAAAATCATCGATATTGAAGAGAGCGACACTCTGAATCCCAAACTGGCAGATACTTACAGTGACTTACTCAAGGAGATAAACGCCTTGCAGTTACTTAGCGATAGTGGCGCCAGGAATGTTAACCATGTTATCGAGGCCTTGCCAGTTGGCCAGTCTATGTGGATGATCACGGAATATTGTGCTGGTGGAAGCGTTGCTACACTGATGAGGCCGACGGCCCCAGGAGGGTTGCAGGAGAAATGGATCATCCCTATTTTACGCGAAGTCGCCGAGGCTATGTACTGGGTCCACGGCCAGGGCATCATTCATCGGGATCTCAAGTGTGCCAATGTGTTGATTACGGAGGTTGGCGATGTTCAACTTTGCGATTTTGGAGTTGCTGGAGTTATTGAGACCAAGTTCGACAAGCGCACAACATTTATCGGGACTCCTCATTGGATGGCCCCTGAGCTCTTCGATAAGGATGCATCTTACGGAACTGAAGTAGATATATGGGCATTCGGCGCAATGATCTACGAAATTGCATCTGGTCTTCCGCCTAACGTTACTGCCGGTATCGACTTTTCGAGACTGGGCACACACTTGAAGCATCATACCCCTCGGCTGGAGGGTGACCAATATTCCGCCGGCTTAAAGGACCTGGTTGCATACTGTCTGCAACACGACGTGACGAGGAGACCGACCATTGAGCAGGTTCAACAACATGGATATATTTTCAACACTGAAGAATCCTATCCGACCTCGACCCTTTCTCATCTGGTGCGAGCTTTCAAAATGTGGGAGTCCCAAGGCGGAGACCGCAGATCACTCTTCTCAGCAGGTGGTGCACAAGGGTTATCCGACATTTCCTCAACGGCCATGTCCAATGATGAATGGAATTTCAGCACAACAGCTGCTTTCGACCAACAGGTATTCGACTACGGCGATGCTCAAGATGTCTATGATGTCTATGGCTCGCAAGTTGACTTGGGTCTTGAATCCTTCGAAGAGACGTCTCGTCCCGCAAAGCCGAAACCTCGTCGACGGCCACCACCTCATTTACCCTCCGTCAAGGCACCGTTAGAGAAAATATTCGACCCTAATACCATATCCAGCTATGAAGAAAATTCAAGGACATATTACAGCCGGCCGTTTCCAGCTCCGATATCTGACTTGCCGCTTCGAGACGAAAGCTCCAAAGCTGATGTTCGGGAGTCGCTTATAGATCTAGATGCGTCGTTTGATGATGGCGATTTTTCTCAATTGGTCGATTTGGATACGATCAAGGCAAGCGATGCTCACATGTCAATGGATTATGACGCCGACGACAGCCACTACCTCAAAACGCCATTGAGCGACCCGGCAGACCTCAAGGACAATAGACGCACAAGGGACTGGAAGTTCCCTACGCTGGCCGCCCCAGCATCTGCTAATCCCGAGGTCTTTAAATTCCCATTCCATGATGATGCACCATCAGAAGAGCATCGCCCGCCGCTCCTCCATCACCCCACCGAACCGGTTCAGCCATCGTCTAGTTTCAATGAGCTCGCACCTCCTTCCCAGTCTGACAATCGCATTTCGACGAGTAGCCTCATTGATCTTGACATGAGCTTTGCAGACTCCTCTACCGACTTTACACGCCCGTCAACCTCACACTCTGATGCCGCCTCCATTAGCGGCTCTGAAGTTGGCGGTGCCAACCCGTTTGAGCTGGAAAAACATGCCTCGCTCTACGTGGTAAACCCTACGAACCGCGAGCCTTCCATCTACGTATCAGACGAGTCAGACTATGCAAATGTTCTTTCGGATCTTCCTGATCTTTCTATGGAAAGTGACTCAAGACACGACCAAATCTCAATGAACAAGGAGCCAGATAACTCCAGCTTCAACGAGAGCCGGCCCTACTCACTAAGTGACTTTGCTGATATGGATCCTGAACTACCTCCGGAACCGGAACCGGAACCGGCACCTGCACCAGTCACACCGCAGTTTTCGTCCTCCTTCGAAGATGAACTGCCGCAAAGCCAGCCTCCTCCGCCGCTTTATCCTCGTGATGCACCATTACCGCCCCTCCCGGCGGCTCCTTCTCCAAATGTGATGCTGGGGCAAGCATCACCAGAAGATGTCAGACAGGAATTGCGTCGCATGGCCATGAGTCTTGGTGACCATCTTAGTCATATAAACTCGTATTTGTCAGGCTTGCCTGTCCGTAGGGGAAGCAATCATTATGCCTTGGATCCGGCAGGTGGCGCGATTTGAATATATGAAATAAAAAACAAAGGAACTTTATATGGGATGGGATAGGATAGGATGGGATGGGATAGGATAGGACAGGATAGGATTGGTAATGGTGTTGAGGCAATTGTTTTTTTTTTTTTGTATTATGAATATCTATGAGAAATGATGGGGATGATAATATGTCTTGATGAACAGGGATTTTGCTACCAAGGCAAGGCTATACGGTGGGAACGCTGGAAATAAATTTTCTGTATGGGGTGGCACAAGCTACAAGTATAAAGGCAAATATCTAGAGCATTGTCCAAGTTTTTGCTTGTCGTTGTGAGATTTACTACCCTCTGCTACTGACTTGAAGCATGTTCAAGAAAACCCAACCATGTCACCCATTAGAAGTGCCTGATATTTCTCTATAGCCTCCCCAAGCTTGATCAGCACACCAGCTGCCAACATCTTTACCTCGTTCTCCTCGCCCCCGTCTCCGCCCCTTGTCTTCTCGAAAACACCACTCACCCACTCTCGCGTCTCAACCACTTCTCGTCCATGAGCCACACATAATCTCCGTATATCTCCTCCATTAACTTCCAGCATAGACGCCATGGCAATAAACCAGCCCTTTAGAGCACTTACATCATCGTGAGCGTGGACTCTAACCGCAAGAAGCAAGTCCCACAGCTCGGTGGTCAGCTGTGGTAACGAGAGGGTCGAGGGGCCCGCAGAATGGATGATAATGCCTAGTGTCTGAAGATATAAGGAGAGTAGAGCAGGATTCAAGATGAGGGGCTTGGCGGATCGCAGAGCAAGTTGGAAGTGTGCTGTTAGCGGATAGAAGAAAGAATCGGCAATAAGAGCTGCAGTAGTGTTGGGGATGGCTCGGACACGGGGCTTGGCTTTCGACTTGGATTTGTAGCGGGCTGTAAAGGTCTGAAGTTTCAGGACGTCTGGACCAGTCGTGGCATCGGCGGCCTCAGCAGCCATTGGAGCAAGGAAAGATGATGTTAAGGATTGAGAAATTGTGTCTAGTGCCGTTGATGGTAGTGCCTTGAGCTGCGATGGAGCTTCTGAGTCAACTGGCTGAGATTGACCTAGATAGAGTTGCTCAATCTTCCCTGGTAGTCGCTTCGAGGGAAAGGACGTAGCAGATTTATATTCAGAGGTATCAAATCCGGCAAGTTCTCGAGCAGATAGTCCTACAGCAACAAGCACCTGGGTGCGCTGAGATAAGGAGTAGTCTCCTTCAAAGAAGGTGCGTGAAAACCAAGGAGCCATAGACTTGGGCTGCGCAACGATAAGAGCAATAATACTTTGGAGTTTTAGATCCCCAAAGTTCTCGATCTCGAATTTGTCCTGCAGTCCAACCAATAAACCAGCGAGCTCGTCAGCATGTGAGCTGACCTCCATGCCAAAGTTTGCCTTCCGTCGAATCAAGATCGGAGCTGTCTGTACGCCTAACTTTTGCTTGTCATATGACTCGGAGTCACGAAGATAGGTTATAAGGTCGCGGACATAAACAGGTGGTTTAATTTTGTTGCGTTGAACTAAGGTAGCGTCGTCATCAGAGTCTTCAGGATCTGAATCCTTGGCGTATGGAACAAGATCTTCATCCTCATCAGATGAATCGATTTCTTCAATAATCGCTTTAGGTTTGGAGGCTGTGATTTTGGACTCTGGTTTCGTCTTGCGTTTCGACTTTGAAGTAGCTTTTTGTATGGGAGGGGGTTGTTTGTTTATTGCTATAGCCGAGGGTTGGGCTTTGAGGATAGGCTCCATAGAGCCGATCTCATCCGATAGTCTCGTAAGTGATTTCAACCACTTGGCTTCCTCGGTTTCCGTTTCTTCCATGTGGAAGTCAAGCTTCTGGAGTTTATCGTCCATTAGAGCAGAGAGAGCCTCGCCTACGACCATACCCAAAAAACGGGATCTAGCTTGTGTCGAAGCTATGCGATGTGAAATGGAGCTCATGTATGAGCCAGACCGAACTATGATCCGCAATTTGATCGGTGTTAGTCTTGACACATATCCCGCACTAAGAAGAAGGATTTCTGCATGAACTGAATACATCGTTAGTCGCTGTCTTGGGAAATTAGGTTGAGAAGTGCCACACCATTTTGCTGCAATATGGCAGCGTGTCTAATGTATAACTGATCTCCAAATTGACCAAGACACTTTTCGAACACGGTCGTAATAGAATCTTTCTCCCTAGCCAATACTGCCAGAACGGCCCTCCGAATGCCAGCGCTTTCTCCGAGACCAGCGCCAGAGGATGCAGTACACCAACTTATCAGATGGCTTCTGAGAAATTCGTGGTTTTGGGTTATTGCATTGATTATTCCAGCAGCAGCAGACACCATGCTCTTCGAGGATGTATCTCCATGATCAAGCCCATTTAGTCTTTGAGATAGAGACTGCAATAAGATAGTCAAAGTTCTCTTAGCATTCTGCTGTCCCTGAAGACAGCACCTAGTGAAAATTGTTGGATCACTTCCCGTGCGCATAAGGAGATGGTCAATGAAGATGTTCACAAATGTATCTACCACTGGTCAGTAATGGATCAAAGTTGATTATAGTCACACGTACCTAAATAGCCTAGAGAAAATCCTCGCTGAAAGATGTCAGAGCAAAACTGAAGCTCGGTTTCGTTTGGTTGAAGCTTTGCCCAGGCAACGATGTTTCGTGCAACCCACTGGACGAACTTTGCGCCATCCGCAGTCCATTGCGCCTCAGCCCGAATCATATCTCGGTCTATATGTGTGGTTGCTTCAGCAGCTAGTGAAATTATCCTTCCACTTGTGATCAAGGACAAAAGCGACTGAGACTGTGCCTTTTTCATCATTGAAGAACCCGACTGCTCTGTTGACGCAGTCCATAGAGACCGTATTGCGTTCTCGCCATCTAAAAGTGATGCTAGAAGGTCTAAATATATGACAACGTGAAGATTCAGATCCGGCCGCTTAGAATCTATGCCTTCAGCATTATGCTCTTGCACAAGGGCTTTGAGATGGGCAAGAATGGCGTTGAGTCCGGCAACGCTTTGTAAACATTGGGTGAAGAGCCTTGCATCGGGAACTTGTTGAGAGCCACCGCTATCAGTATCCTCGACGGACCCTTCGCTCAATAAAGTCCAATAATTCGAGGCGATTTCCGTGACCAAGATGTGGATAATAGCTGCACTCTTTGGACCTGGCGTGTACAGGTGAAAATCCTTGGGGCTTCGAGGGACCGCAGTCAGATACTTCAACACCAAGACGAGAGAGTCATAATCTGGCTGACTACGGAGTATTTCCAAGGCATCATCAGGGGAAGTGATTTTGGACGCATTGGTGATTACTGCCGCTTTCTTGGTTGAGCCAGACTCATCCTTTTTGGCCTTGAAGTATGTGGTGCTGACGGGCGTGAGCAATTCATCCATGAGGGTTACCTTGCCCTCCACATAAGCCTGCAACGATTTTGCAGTAGTACCATTGAGATAATGGGGGAAATGAGCTGAGAAATAAAATGATTTCTCATAAGGGAAACAAGATAATTGGGGGAAGTTTAATAGCGACTGTTTGACGAATCCTGCTGCTTGGTAAGGAGTGACAGCTTAAGAGCGAGCCCCACCTTCACCTGGCTTCACCGAACTTCACCGAGACAGCTCCTACCTCATTCTAGGCCGTGTGCATCTCCGCCGAATTTCCCCTCCAACACCTCCCCCTTCTATCTTGGCTGCAACACGTGTCTGACCCTCCGAACACTGATCTGTCTGATATTCACACACAATGAGCGCTGAAACACAACAGCCGGTGCATCCCGGCACTATCGACGAAGAAAAACGATGGTTAGCAGCCCCATGGATTTAAAGCATGAGCATTGCATTTGTGGCAACCGTCTAACAGCAAGATACAGGCAGTATCTTAACCAGATCCGGCGCAATGCAGGCCCATTCACGGACCCTCGAGCTACCGAAGAGGAGTTTCTTGCTCAATTCGAAAAATTCAAGATTCTGTATGTAGCTCGGTTCAACTGAAAAGATGCAGAGGTCCGGATTCGCTGACAGGGAACGCAGAGTAATGTTCGTTCGACTAGCCTCAGTAGGAAGCTGGAGTTGCTGACAGTTACAGTGGTGCCGGTGGTTTAGGCTGCGAAGTATTGAAGAATCTAGCCATGTCAGGGTTCAAAGATGTCCATGTGATAGATATGGGTAGGAACAAGGGCATTCTTCGGACTATCGCTCTCTGTCGTTGCTAACAAGCCATGGATGCAGATACTATCGACGTCTCTAACCTGAACCGCCAATTCCTCTTTCGTCAAGCAGATGTGGGAAAATACAAGGCTGAGATTGCGGCCCAGTTCGTTGAAAGGAGAGTTAGAGGAATCAAGATCACCCCCCACACCAAGCGAATCCAGGATTTTGATGAGTCCTTCTACAAGCAGTTTCAGCTTGTCATTTGTGGCCTGGACAATATTGAAGCTAGACGGTGGATCAACGCTATGCTCGTCTCCATTGCGGAAGAGGCAGATGATCCTGACGGGATCAAACCGCTCATCGATGGTGGTACGGAGGGTTTCAAGGGCCAGACCCGTGTCATCTTCCCTTCAATCACATCGTGTATCGAGTGTCAACTAGATATGCACGCACCTAGAGCCGCTGTGCCCCTCTGCACCCTGGCAACTATTCCGAGGCAGCCTGAACACTGCGTCGAGTGGGCTCACATCATTGCATGGGAGGACGAGAAACCTTTCCCTTCGCTTGACAAGGACGATCCTGAGCATGTAACCTGGATCTACCAGAAGGCCCTCAAGCGGGCCGAAGAGTTCAAGATCGAAGGTGTCACATATTCATTAACGCAAGGAACTATCAAGAACATTATCCCTGCCATCGCTTCCACCAACGCCATCATAGCGGCCTCCTGCTGCAATGAAGCATTCAAAATCGCAACCACGTCAGCGCCCTGCCTGGGCTTTGAGAACAACTACATGATGTACTCAGGCAATGATAGCATCTACACCTACACTTTCAAGCATGAGAAGAAAGACGATTGCCCCGTGTGCGGTAGGGAAGCTCGGCCACTGGACGTCGACCCTAACCTAACCCTGCAAGATCTGCTGGACTCCTTGGCCGTGCGCCCTGAAGCCCAGCTGAAGAAGCCATCCATACGCGCCGAGAACAAGACATTGTACATGCAATTCCCACAAAGTCTAGAAGAGAAAACCCGGTCAAACCTGACCAAGCCCATCAAAGATCTTGGCTTGGAGAACGGACAGCAAGTGGTCGTCACGGACCCAGCATTCCCCTTGGAATTCAACTTTTATCTCCAATTCACGTCGAAGGCTTCCTGAGCTGCGGGTTTGCAGTTTGTGGGTTAGAGTTCTCGATATCTTTGTCACGATTTGATAAGACGGCGTTGTAGATGGAGGATTTTGGGCATTTTCTGGCGTTGGAGATTTGGCACGAGGAGACGAAAACTAAATGTGCTAAAGTACCAATTCATTCGTATGTGCGGTTTAGACAGAAAACCTAGAACAGCCATGAGAACCCGTGGGTATGATGACTTATTTTTATTTTTATTTTTTTTATTCAACCATTCTCATCTATCTATAAAAAGAATAAAAGCAAAATCTAGGGAATTACAACAAACCAGCCGATAAAAGTTCTTTTTGTTTTTCAAAATGCCATTAATGTACAAACGCCAGGGGGTTGTGATGGAATTCAAATCATTGGACCATATTGAGAACCTGCTGCTCGAGCTTCTTAGCCTTGAGCTTTAGGTGCTTGACAGCCTCTAGGAACAGCTCATCACTATCCCACTGCCCTGTGCTCTCCACCGAGAAGATGAAGTGGTCTCTCCTCCGCCCCAGCTTCACCTTGCCCTCGAACTCCGGGTGCCGCAGGCACTCCCTGCTGACTGTGTCCTTCATTGAATCCTCCACCACGGCTTTTACTTCGCCAGCGTGGCCTTCGTACCCGCTTCCCTTCTTTTTCGCATCCTCCTTTGTTACTGTCTCGAGCCCAATGACGCCTTGGGGGAAACACCTCTGGAACTTCTCCGCATCAGCGCCAATTATCGGCTTCAGGATGTGAATCAACGGCATGAGACGGTACGAAGCCGTCGCCACAGGCGAAAACTTGGAATGGTCCGCCCCGATCCCCTTGTGCATATGCATCGCCAGGTCGATCGTCTGCCTCGGCCGCAGCTTCGCAATCAGGATATCCGGGTTCACTGGCCGAATCGCATTCTCGCCACTAAAGAACTCCGCCTGCTTCCCCGTCGGCACAAACACAATGTCCCTGGCGTAGATATGCGCGTGATTGTACGCCTTGAGCGGGTCGGACTCCGTGGGCGCCGCATCCGGATTCACCGTGCACGTAACCTTGAGCTCTAGCCGCACCGTGTTCCAGTCGAAGCAGTTGGCGTATTGGTCCTGCCCTAGCTCGGGTTTCTTGTGCCATTTCAGGAAGTTCTGTAGTCCCTCGTGGCCGCCGGTGAAGGGGATGAGACCTAATCTGTGGGCGAGGACTTCGTCTTGAATGACGGATGTGTTGTTCTCGATGTAGACGTTCTCGATGGCGAGGGTCGGAATCTCAGCGATTAGAATGCGCCGAAAGGCATTCGCGATTGACGTATCAATGCCAATGAGGGAGAAGGCAGCATCGTTCACTTCGTTCTTGTGAAACTCAACAGAGAAGCCAGATCGGAATCGCTCAATGGAAAAGGTGTGGTCTTCGCCTGGGAAGTGACCCGGGAAGTCTGTCGAGGAAACATTCGTGACAGTCTCTTTGTTAATGCCGACAGTCTGCAAAGAAGAAGAAAAATCCTCGGTTTAGCCCGCCATTCCAGGTCAATCAGCTCGCGAATGGACTAGTAGCTTACATTTCGTCGCAGAAGCTCCTCCGCACTGGGAGCAGCCTGTCGCGAAGGAGCCATAATGTCTAAAAGGCTTTGTGCAGAGATTGGAGATACTCTGATGAAGATCTGGGGAATTTTTTTGAATGCGATAACCCCTCCAAGGTGAGCCGCGGTGAGAGATAAGAAAAAAAAAATCCAATGACAAAAGCTAAACTCACCTATCAAAGATCCCCACAGTCACTTCTAAGCCAAGTAAGATATAGCGTGGGTTTCTATTTGCCCCACACCCTGGGAAGGCTTCAGTCAGCTATACTTCGTGGACACGCAATAATACAAAAAATACTGGATGAAGCCCATCATAAAGAATGAAATCACGAAAGCAGCCACTGTAGGATAATATTTTCCTTTGGAATCTACATAAACTACATTCATTAATAACCGTCCCATTTCCATTCCTATTCCCATGAACCTAAATTGTACAAGCTGGGAAGGTTTATTCTAGTCCTCATATCTGTTACTCAATATCCTCCATGTTCCATACACCGACGCCTTTCTTCTGCACACTTTCCTTGAGCTTGCTTAGGACAGCCTGTCGTTTCGCTCTCTTGTCCATTAAATCGCCCTTTTCTTCTTTACTGAAACCACTGAGCTTCTTTCTCGGAGGAGTTGCCTTGACGGATGCCCCAAGAGACATCACGCTTGCTGATATGCTGTGTCGAATGTTACGGGATGGAGTAGAATCTGGTGATAACATTCTGCTCCTTCTCGCCTGCGGTGTTCTCAGAGGAGACCCTTCCCTACTCGGAGACTCCAATCGAATCTTCCGTAGCTGCGTTTCCAAAACATCGACATCTCCGCTGCGTTTCTCTACCATGCTTGTCATTTTGGTGATAGTCCGCATTACTGCCTCCACTGTAGGAACATTCGTGTTTGATTTGCCTGAGCCAGAGAGTGATGCCATCCGAGTTTTGAGTAGAGTGAGACCTTCTTCCGTCTCGGACAGCAACTTGCTGAAGTTTGCAAACTCTCGTCTCAACTCATTCTGTTGTGCTTGTTGATCTGCACTTAGTGGGAGTGACCGTGCAACATCTGCCTGACCGGGATCCATTCGTGTCATGATGACTCTCTTAAGGTCTTCTTGCTTTGCCCGAAGTCGTTGCATATCCTTGGCAAGATCGTGGCAGGCATCAAGCTTGTCAGCCAGGTCTTGCACTCGACCGTCTTCAAGATCTCCGTAGAGCTCGGTATCGAGAACTTCACCCAAATCACTAATCTCGCACAGCACCCAGTCGTCAGGATCTTCAAGATCCTCCTTTGTGCGACCATCAGGCACGCGATTCTCAATGTGGCCTTTCGTGAAAGACTTCACAGCTCGAGCATTCAAGCCGAGCGTGTCGATCATCGAGTTGATATCCCGGTACACTGCTTCAACCTGGGAGGGAATGCTTTCTTTGGCTGGCGGCGCGACATTCGAGTGTGCAATAAACTCATCGAGGTCCAAAGTGCCCTCAATATCAGACGCAAGAACTCTTTGCACCTCATCATCTTCTCTGTCGACAAGGAGTTGGCCCTCTTCAGCCTGTTGTCTTTCCTTCAACCTTCTATGCTGGGCTATAAATGAATCCTCAGCCTCAGGCCTCTCTCTGCTTACAACTGTTGCCCCCAGTTGAGACTTCTTTGGGCCCAATATCTGGGAGGCCATTCCTGGTGCGCTTACCGACCTGGCATCAGAGCGGATCACCCGGTTTGGTATCGCGCCCCGAACTGGGCTAGGAGATCTGGGGCTCGGTGCATTTGGTCGGGGAATCAAAGGAGCATTGCGACCTAGCTCTCCGAAAAGAGGTCGGGCCTTCTCCTGTTCCAGTCTAGCTGTAGAAGGAGTTGCTCCTCCCAGGCCCCCAAAAGAACTCTGAGGTGTGAAGCCAGGAGTAGGCATCAAGCCGCTAGTACTAGGACTAAGATCTTTTGCGACATCAACACCACTACCCTCAGATGCGTTGTCCTCCAAGTCACTTTCAGACTCCTCGTCAGAGCCAGATGTCGAGTCTGATGGCCCCTTGGACGAAGCTGTGGGAAGAACGAAAGTAGACGGTGGTGTAGCCTTGGTCTGGTTTGAAAAAATGCTCGCCCTGGACGGATCAGTACGCAAAGGAGTATCGGGTGATTTGGATGTTGGTTTAGATGGCTTGGAGAAATCTGGAGACACGGAGGCATCTTTGGCAAGGGCCGCCTGTTCCGAAGGCTTGGAAACCTTCACAAATTCCGTTGAACTTGAGTTATCAGCAGTCTTTCCTGTCTTCAAATAGTCAGGAGGCAATGGTGCATCATCAGCGATGGTAGGCTTTGCTGTTGAGCCAAGTCCACCAGAGAAAATCGTGTCAGGTTTCGAAGTTGTAGTACTGCCAAAAAGGCTCGGGGCCGTAGACGTAGCAGAAGAGGAGGATGATTCTCCAATTGGGTAAGATAACTTGGTTGTTGTGTCCGGAGGAAGTGGCGCCTCAAATCTATTCCTATCTTTACTCGCGGGAGTTTCAGTCTCGATCTTCACCTCTGTGGCCTTGGGGGTTCCGCTCAGCGAGCCGAACAAGCCAGGGCCTGAAGGCTTAGGGGTATCACCCAACGTTCCAAATAACCCAGTGGAGCTGGTGGGTTTGGGAGTTTCTCCTAATGACCCAAACAAGCCGGTGCTGCCAGTCTTAGGTGTTTCGCCAAGAGATCCAAGCCACCCGCCTCCCTGCGCTTTAGGGGTATCGGACTTGTTTCCAAAAAGCCCAGAGGAACTAGTAGGCGGAGTGGCGGCTGGCACAGTCGGCTGTCCAAAGAGCGAGGTAGAACTTGGGGGGGTAGTTGAAGCTATAGCCCCAAATCTTGAGGGAGCTGGTGTTGACGTTGGCGTTGTAGACTCCGGGCTTTGAACCGGGGGGGCTGGTTTAGCTTCAGCCTGTGGCGTCTCCTGAACAGTCCCTCCCGTATCCATGTCTTCATCCTTGACGGAAGCTACAGAAGCAGTATCTTTGCTACTTGTATCGTTTAGTGCAGAACCGAATGCACTTCCAAAGAGGGATGATCCAGAGGGTTTGGGGGTCTTGTCGGAATCGTCCATCGCTGAGGGATCTGGCTTAAAAGAACTTTGAAGTTTGAATGGAGTAGCGCCAAACACGCTGCTAGAAGGTTTGTCCTGGGAGGAACCAAAGATACTCCCTGAAGGCTTATCTTGTTTTGGTGGGAATGCTGTGTCACTTGAACCAGCTGAGAACAGACTACCAGACGGCTTACTACCACTCCCAAATACACTAGAACCACTAGAATTACCAGCAAGAGACGCAAACCCGCCTTGGCTGGCGAATCCAGCAAAGCCCCCCGAGCCGCCGCCGGCGGCGGCTGCTGGAGTAGAGGTAGCACCTGCACTGCTAAAAGGACTTTGTGAGCTCTTGTTCGCAAAGCTCCCAAAACTCGACTGGCCAAATGCAGGAGCAGAACCTCCTGTGGCGGACCCTGAAGCCGACGCCCAAGGTGAAGACTTCATGCCTAGTTGTGATGACTGTCCGAAGCCAATTGTGCTGGGCTTCCCAAAAGCGGCGCTTGGCGATGGAGATCCAAACGAGGTTGATCCAAAAGCAACACCACCAGTAGCAGAAGGTGAGCTGGTTGAGGCACCAGCTCCCCATGGTGATGCATTTTGGCCTAACTGTGACGAGGCGCCAAATGCAGTGCCAGCTGCAGCTGTCGCACCAAATGGGGACGATGATACAGGCGTAGGCGTTGGGGCTTGTTCCCCTTGAACATCTGCCAATCCCGAATACGTCTTGCCTTGCTTGATAGAGTCCGTGTAAACTACCCACCACGAGCAAAGAACACCTTCGTGAGTCAGAACCCAGAGCCCAGGAAGCGGGCCAGGGGATTCCTCGAGCTCCTCGTCAGATGGTATAGGTTTGTACACCTTGTCTTTACTTGAAAGGTCCAGAGCGAATCCAACGGGTGTTGAGTCCTCCATGGAGTCAGTCATAGGAAGGGTTGGACGTTTCGAATCATCCAGTAATTCTGTTGTGGTGAAAATATCCGTGATCGATTCAGCTAGTTTATCATTCGACAGGGGTCTCTTTGATCGGCTCAACAAGCCAACATCCGTTGATGCTGTCGATGACACTATTAGGAGATCCTGGATGTCGGGTTGGAAATCCCTCAGACGCAATAAAGAGTGGTAAGGGACTTTTTCTGATCCAAATGGCTCAACAGGGTCTGTAAGTTTTTGGAAAGTAAACGAAGATGAGGCTGGCCTGCGCGTGATAATGTTGTATGTGGAAGATGGCGGCGAGTCGTTGTTAACATGGATGACAAGGAAAACGTGATTCTCAAGCCAGAGCAGGGATGATACTATGACAATAATTAGTATGGTGGTTGGTCGAATTCTAGTAGTTTTTTTTTTTTTGCTTACCGTGACAGTCCCCCGAGTTTGGTGGTTTGGGGATGCTCGCTTTTGCCTCCCCTTCCGGCGTCATTTGATGAATAGTGCCGTCACCCAAACCAGCACATAGCTGTTTGCCTTTCGAGCTCCAGCTAATACAGCTAACCTGGTTTTTCAGCACACCACTAATCTTCCGGTCCTGCAGGTTTGCCATATGTAGATTTCCGCCAGTTGTTACAATAGCGCAGAGCTCGGGTCTCTCGTCGGGGTTCGGTATCAATGATCTCAGTGCTTCGCCATTCGTCGATAGTTCAAAGGCGGAAATTGAAGATCCCTGAAGAAGAGTTTGGACCTCGTACACGGCAAGTCCACCTCCCGATTCCGCTGAAAGCACCAAATACTTCTCATCGGCAGTAAATGCAAGCTGAGAAACACGCATGGACATGGGAATCCTGAGCTGAGGCTCAAATCCTCGAATATCTGAGTCGCCAACTTTGGGTGCTTCAAAAGCCTTCCGGATCGATTCAGACGTCGCAATGATAATGTGATCGGGTCCGGCAGCCGCTACTAGGCCTTTTCTTGAGGCGATGCTGAGTAGGGACGAGGTTGCGGTAGGCAGCTCTGACCAAGCGGAAGTAAGGCGGACTTTGGCATCGCCAGCAATAGAGAGGAACCCAAGGGCCTTACAAAACAAAAGTCGTTAGGTATTTTCATCTGTAAAGCAGGATACAGCATGGATATTGGTGACCTACCTCTGTCTGGATCGTCTCCAGATCAGGCCCCGTGTTCACATCCCTTGGTCCTCCGCTCATGGCGTTTGTGGAGCTGGAAAAGCCGAGGGACATGACAGCAGAAGGAAATAATTCGGACGGACCCCCGAATCTCGTCAACTAAGCGACCTCTAATGCATGAGTTTAAGGTGTTTGCGATGGCCGTGCTCGTCGCCCTTTGTCGCTATGAGCTTCCAGAAGCAGCAGCCGGTATATGTTTTTTTTTTGTATGCCTCAGATCGGGTCAAGAATTAACGAACCCAAAAACTAAGCAATGCGAGCGACGGAGATAATCCACCGACGCGTCAATGAGTCGAGTGAATCGGATTCTGAAGAGTCGGGGTTGAGAAATGCAGCTGTACCTGCCCCTACCACCATATCTCCAAGGCAGTCCCGTCGCGACTTGCATTGACCCATCAACTTTTTTGGAGGAGCTCTGGACATCACGTGGAAAGTAGGGAGCTCGAGCCAATTGCCCACCAACAAAGGCACGCACACCCCTCTAGAAACTAACTACAGGCAACAGAAGAGCCACCAATCACTGAGCCCACTTGCCCACTGCCAGCCAGCCAGGCTCTGGACAGCGCGTGAGCTCAACCTGTACCGCAATTGCCTGAAGGCAGCTTTTAGCCTCGTCATCAGCTCCAACCACAACCAGACCTTAGCACCCCCCAATCAGTTCGAGCTGGCGATATCTGAGGCTCACAACTCGCTTCCCTCCCCCGACAACGTTGCCTTTACCTCTCTGAGCACCCACTGAATTGGATTTTTCGCAAGCCACAGAACAAAAGACCAGCACGCTGGTCACAATCAAGATGCCGGGCTTCGACTTCTCCAACTACAACCGCAATGCAGCGCTGCATGCCAGAGGAGTGCCTCTGCCAAAGGCTACCAGTACGGGAACAACCATTGTCGGCTGCATATTCGACGGCGGTGTCGTGGTGCGTACATATCTATACACCCTCCTCTGTCTTTCTCTGTGTCCATCTCTATCTCGTAAACCCATACGAGCAGAGAATCACAACCATAGGAATCATCTTCTGACATATTTTACTAACCCATGTCACCTCACCGATAGATCGCCGCCGATACTCGTGCCACCTCCGGCCCCATCGTCGCCGACAAGAACTGCGAAAAGCTTCACTACATCTCCCCCCAAATTTGGTGTGCCGGCGCCGGTACCGCTGCCGACACTGAGTTCACCACCGCCCTCATCTCCTCCCAGCTCGAGCTCCATTCCCTCTCCACGGGCCGCAAACCTCGTGTCGTCACCTGCATGACCCTGCTCAAGCAGCACCTCTTCCGCTACCAGGGCCACATTGGCGCATATCTCGTCGTCGCTGGCTGCGACCCCACGGGCACTCACCTCTTCACCGTCCACGCTCACGGCAGCACCGACAAACTTCCCTACGTCACCATGGGCTCTGGTAGTTTGGCGGCCATGAGCGTCTTCGAGACACAGTGGAAACCGGACTTGACAAGAGATGAGGCTGTTAAGTTGGCGAGTGATGCCATTCTTTCTGGTATTTGGAACGATTTGGGATCTGGTTCAAATGTCGACGTCGCCGTCATCACTAAGGAGAAGACTACCCTCCTGAGAAACTACATTGCGCCCAACGAGAAGAGTGCTAAGCTGCAGAGCTACCGCTTCGAGAAGGGCACAACCGCTGTTCTCAACGAAAAGATTATCAGAAAGAACGATATCGGGCGGTATGTAACCGTACACGAGTTGCATGTTGAAGGCGAGACGATGGATGTGGATACCTAAGCAGCAGCAGCAGCAGCAGGTGATAGGCATTGCACAATGGGTTAATGGTTATGTAGCAACAAACGTTCAGATACAGTAGATGTCAGAACAGAGAATAAAGACCGCGTGCTCATTGAGCTAATGATCTATGGCTCGTACGAATTTTGAAATCCTTGAATTATTCCAGTTATCCACCCTCGTTGTCCTAGATACAAGACGCTCCAACGTCCGTTTTGGATATATGAATAACCCAACGCCAAGCAAATATGACCAACAGCACTCAATGCGGTCAGTCAAATGAGAAGGGGAATATGTACGCTACAAACAACGGCAACCCCCAAAGAAACCCTAGCGGCCTAAATAGTCCGGATTGTACTCTCTCTCTCGCTCTCTCTTTTTTTTGCCTAAGACCCATCAACGAAGAGGAAATGATGCTCCCCAACTAATAAACGCTCAATATCCCATAGCCTTATCGAATGTGCTTGAGGGCTTGCATGAAAGAACAAGAAGAAGTAGCAGAAGACGAATAAGAAAACACTCTGCCCGCTCAAATGCTGAGAACGATTTTGGTATCTGATGCGAGACGGCCGAAACCCCAAACTCCGTGAGATGAGAATGACGAAAGATTTCATAATCATTAACAGATGACCAAGCCTCATGTGGCGGACTTCTTGCCAAACATGGTGCGTGTACGAGACTTGCTTCGAGCCTTCTTTTTATCTTTGGACTGCTCGTCTTTGTCATCGTCATCCATGTATTTTGACTTGTGGATCCTGTCAAATATTGTTAGATCTGAATGCCTCTTCAATCTGGTAAATAGTAAAAAAAAAAACATACCAGCTATTTCCTACCATGCTCATCCCTTTGGCCTCTGCCATCCGGTAAAACTTAGCACTCTTTTTGAGATTCTTCTTACACCCAATGCCTTGTGCGTAGCAAAAGCCAGTCTCGGCAAGAGCATCAACATCACCCCAAGCTATTCACAAAATACTGTCAGTTATGAGTTATTTAACCGGGCAGGTGTAGGGACTTACTCCCTGCAATTTCGAAGCATCGCAGTGCAAGGGATTTATCTTGTTCGATACCCCATCCATTCATGTGGCTTACACCAAGTTCGTAAATGCTCAGAGCAAATTGAGCCTTTCTGGTTTTGCTTTCGGCAATATTGACGTGCTTCCCTTCTTTGACATGATCTTCGTCATCTGCAATCTCAACACTGGCGTATTCTGCAGCTTTCCTTAACCACTGTACGCCCTCTCTTTGGTTGGGTCGCATGCCCCAACCATGACGACAAGCAAGAGCATACAAAAGCATGGCAGTCGGATTGTTCATCCGCGCAGCGTGTCGGAGATGATATGTAGACTCATTCAGGGATCCATTCTCGTGGCACTCGATTCCTTTGTTCAAATGTTCCTCTGCGCTCATCTCTGATGCCAATGGTGCAGAGCGCGAGGTCCCACTAGCACGAATGGTACTAGCAGAGTCACTGGTGCCAACAGATGCTGGAGTTCTGCCTCTGGCAGACTCTTGCAGCTGAGATGTATTTGTCCGACCTCTAGGAATATCCTCAGATTGCCTCCCACCTTCGTTGGATGGTCTACTAGGGTTCGGTGATGGATATCCAAACGGCCCCAAACTTGAGCTTTCAAGGCTTTGTTTTCCGAGGTCACTTGGCTGCTTAGTCAAAGCTCCATTGACACTAATATCATCATCAGGAACGGTTCTGGCTGAGGAACTCGAAGGTCGTGTGGGGGGAGATGGAGGCGCGCCAGGCGGGATTCGCTGGACGTTGCTTGGAGGAATAATAGGCTGCTCCCATTGAAAGGAAGCCTGGGGCTGAGGTTCGGAAGGTTCTGATCGTTGAATAGTCTTCCCTCGGGGTAGAGAAAATTTCGAATAGATGTAAGACGGAGCGGCGGGTTTGTCCTCGGGGTTTTGCTCCATGAAAGCTTCGCTATGCAAGCTCACAGGAGTCTGGGCGGAGTCGTCTGCCAGAATGAAGGACGGCTGACTATCTGAGGAAGCTTGACGAAGGGGGTGTTCTGAGTTTGGTGTTCCTGATCTGCTGAGGGGCCGAGAGAAGTTAAAAGCTGGGCGAGGGAGAATGGAAGATTCTGAGGCCACAGAAGGTGATCTTGTGAACACATGGGCCGCAGGAGAAGGCGCATTGGTCTGGAAGGCAGAGCTCCCAGAAGAAAGCTTCCGAGTGGGCAGTGAATGAACTGAGCTCGACATGTTGCCGAATGCCTCGTCGTCAGTTGGCACTGGAGAAGGAGACATCATACTGCTAGATGAGCGTTTAGGGAAGAGGGTCCTAGGTGGTGCTAATCCAATTTCATCATGGGAGCTCTGCTTGAATTTCTGAGGAGACGTAGTCAAGGCATTGTTGTAGCCAGAGGAATGCTGTGGTGCAGTCGGAACCGGTGACTTTGTTGATTGCCGGTCTATCTGTGAACGGATTTCGCTATGCAACGGGGACGGAGAGCGATCCTGACGAGCTCCGAAGAAGCTAGCCTTGGCGCTGTCGTTATCAGTTTCCCGTCCTCGAGCAAAGGCAGGCACCTCTGGTAAGGCAGGGGCGTTGTCATCTGGTGTTGGCGGAATGCGGCTCATGCGTGGGTGCATCGATCTAGGCCGTTCATCTGCCGTAAACGCATCTTCAACTTCTGTTCTCAATCCCAAACCCGCAGAGCCTGGCCCCGGTGAATCCTCTAGGTCTGAACCTGAATCCTGTGACAGAGACCGGAAATAGTCAGATCGACCCTGGACAACTAAAGGACTCTCCAGGGTGAGAGGTGGCAGTCGACTCATGCGGCTGCCATCCTTGGTAGTCTCCTGCAACTGTCTCGCAAGCAGACGACTCTGCAGCGCAAAAGCATCCAAGGGGGACAATTCTGGAGGCGCTTCGCCGGCAACGTGCATTCTAGGTGATCGAAGAGGGCGAGACGAGGTCGATCCTGCCGAATTTGAGGAATTGGCCCGTAGGTCCAGCATCGACGGCCGGGTTGCCATGGTTTCTTCTATATGTTTTCGAAGACGGGAAAGCGAAAATAAGCGGCGTCCAGGCGCATTCGGTGCAGTGTTGAAATCTGCCAATAAATATGGTGAGGATCCAAACTATTTCGCAACTTCGTCCTGAGCAGGCCAGGTGCAATGTACTTCAAAAGCTCGTGACACCTATTATCGTAATTGTCGATGCTGCGTAAGAGATTAGTGGAGGCGTGGCGGAGTTGTCATATAGTGGTCGGCGGAGCGCATGTAGATAGTGAGAGACGTGCAAAACTCGACAGGGCAGACAACCGAGAGTAGTGACTAAAATCGGAATACGAGAAAAGACGGACTGCAGTGAGCAAAACGCGAAATCACAATAGCGATCGACGACGATTTATGGTATAATGCCGGCAGTGGTGGCGGCGGCGGCGAGCGAAAGGCAGTTCGAGTATGATGCTCGGCGGGATATTTGTTTTGGTTGAATAGAGTTGGGGTGCAGGTCATCATCCACCAAGGGGTGGGGAGAGGGGACTTTGTTCCAGCTGTCTTCTCTATCGTGCTGGGAGAAGGGCAGTAAAGTCGGCGATGGCCTCACCAGAGTCTGCGGGAAAGAAACCACGGCAAAGAGTAAAAGTTCAAAGCTTTTGCCCTTTGATGGCGGTTCAGCGTTGGCTTGCCTCACCGATCAATAGGTGGCCTGCCTGGACGGGAGAAGGAGGAGAAAGGAATAATGGGCATGGACAAAAAGGCGAGGATCAGCGGGTGGATGGATACGAGGCACTGCTGGAGCAAAAGGAGGTTAGGAGGTCTCGGCCCCGGTAAGTCGCTGCCAAGTGCCAATATGCTGGCGCGGTACCTTGATGTTACTTTTTAACCTTTGCCCAGAGCCAGGCCGTCGTCTTGTTCCCTTAAGGTTACCTCACCTCACAGTAGCCCCCTCCCCCCTGCCTGCAGACCCTCCAGGGCTCTCTCTCTCTCTCTATCTCTCTCTCGCCGTCGATTGGGCCAAAGGGGACTTCTAAGGCAGAGCCACAGCTGCAGGGTATCTGATACTTTATCCACTGCCATGCAAGTCGGCGTCCCACAGGTTCTCAGTACTATGCGCCGTTGCCCGTGAAACCTGCATTAACGCAGTAAGGGTACCTGAGTACCTGGTTAGGTACTTAACCCCATGTCGTTAAAAGTGATATCCTCATCCAGAAGGCTGGCTGGGTTTCTTCATCCAGTCATCCAAGCCCCTCTCTCTAACCCAATCTCACTCCTCGCGCTTTCAGGTTATTTATCAAACGCACTTGAATTCCTTTTTTGTTTTTCTCAATCCCCCTTCTGTCCAGTAACGGGCACATGCCGCACATTGCATTACATACAGCCCAATCTAGTGAGAACCTAACTCAATACCTAGTAGCTCGCCGCGTGAAAGTGGCCCCCCTCTCGTCCCCTGGTATTGTGTGGCTTAACACAGTGGACGGCGGCCCAGCACTAATACGGAGCTCGCAGCAGGCACTAATCTCGGGCAATCTCCCCAGAATGTCGTGCCCTCTTTCGAGCGGATGAACAATCACAAGACCACCTCACACACAGCCCTGCCAGTGGACTCTCATCTCACTAAAAGCCCTCACTAAAATCATACAGATAACACGCTCCGTCAGGCACCTTACATGAACAGCACCACTGTGCCCCCCGACAGGAGGAGACACTGGGTCGAAGCCCTCCCCAATTCAGCTAGTGGCCAGGGCGAGTCAGGGACCCATGACTTATTATTGGCAAGCGGCCAGAAAGCCATCATCTGGGGTGCATTGGCTGCGAAGCGGGAAGAGAGCCAATGTTGGCTGGCGTAGAGGCCATTTTTGTATGCTGCTTAATTAGTACTCCGTAGAGACGGGACCTTTTCATCATTTTAAAACATCTACGGACCACCCAATAAGGCATATCCTTATTTCCAGCATCGCGCTTCGCCGCCACATTGCATCTCTGGATCTCTTTTCATTTCGGTCCTGGCGCCGCCACTAGTCTGCAGCTCGTTATTCCAATTGGGGGAGTCCTGACCATGTAGAACAAAGTTTTCGGGTCAGTCAGCTCTTCCTCAGCCCTTTCAGACTAAATGCGTACGAGATAGATGACTCGCTTGCATATTACGAGTGTCCTTCGGGACCATTCTGTGGCAAAATATGCCACATGACATCCTCTATGGTGTCCTTTTCCTCCATTTTGATTTCATTTCTAATCATATTCTTCACGTTAATTGGAACTCCACCATGTTACCACTAAGAAAGAAATATTAGTGTTAGTGACGGTGGAAAAAAAGTGCAACCCCTCTGAGCCAGTGTGTTACACGCGGCATATGCGTTCGCAAGACACCTAGACAAGAGACATGGAAGCGGCGCGGCAGATGGTGATACAGTGTCTTGACCGTCAGCACAGTGTGTTACGCGCATCGTCAGATCTCTCAGTAATAAGCCCCATCTCTCGCGTGCAATGCTCTGAAGCCAATCACTCCCCGTCAAATCACGATGGAAAAAGAAAAGAAAAAGAAAAAGAAAAAGACTTGCTCTCCACCCTCCACTCTCTCCTGCAACGCAGAGCAGACTTTTATCAATATACATACGACTGCTATATGTCATCGAGATGCAATTTTTCGTCTTGTTCCATTTCCGTCACCACGACTGACATGTTCTTCCTGCTCCTCTGTTTCGCACTTGTGGAATCGGAATTCCCTAAAACAACGCCAAACAAATGCCCAGACAACAGGGGGGCTGTTTGGTCGCGACAGAGCCATGTCCACAGCAACAGCTGAAACACAAATGGTACAAATACCAAAACACGCCAGCAAAACAATGCTCCTGCCGCAGTCCCCTAGAGTTAATTTACCCTCGATAAACAATTCTTAGTGTTGTACTTTGTACGTGATGCACAAGAGGCTTCTTCGTGTGAATTAATAGGTAGGCAAAGATATCTTGGGGCTGTAGTTCAAATAAATATTTCCTATTTATAGATTAAGGTTCGGGTCACCAATGCGCTGGCAAATGGGGTCAAGAGAACACTATCGAACTCTCAACACGGCCCATTTTCCTAGTTCTTCAGCAATTGCGGCGTAATTGATCTTATACACAGCTGTACGCCTGTGGTTACAGTGTCAAATTCATCAGTACGCCAATTCCTCGGCGAGGTTCGAGAACTGCCATGCCAGCATTATCGAACCAAGGTGGGACATGATGGCCAAGCGCCGATCCCATTCAAGACAGTAAACGCATGCCAAGGTCGATTGACAGAAACAAACTCAAAATTCACTTTACATGATTATACATCTACTAAATAAAGAAGTCGGCATTTATACTAAGTTGCGCACAAATCAACAGCATTCTACAACTTCCCAAATCAAACTTCAGGTTTATCTTTCAAAAACCAACAAAAGTGGTACGCACGCATATACATCCAGAACGCCTTGCTCCATGCGACTACGGCGATATGCATAGCACTATGCTTGTTCATTGCATGGGCTTTCCCTTTTTTTTCTCAGAGTTCCTTGGAGCGAAGTTTCTTTAACCTCGCCGCACCCTCGAACAATCCTCGGTCAATAGCGGCTGCCACAGTCAGCGTCCCGCCAACAATGGCACAGAGACCAGACAGGAATCCAAGGAATGTTTTGGCCCGTTCTTCACGGTTAATGACTTTCATCGGCGAGATATCCTGTTTAATATTAGCATGGCGCATAATATGCGTAGCACAAATCAAAAAGCACTCACGTAGGAAAAGAAAACACCGGGAATGCCACCCTTAGAGTGCAATCGTTCAGCATGGCCCTCCTGCGCATCGTCACCGCCAAGCAAGCTCCTCTTGTGGCTGGTCACAGAGTATTGGTGCGTCTCAACGCTGCCATCAATAGCACCAGAAAGCTGTTTGACTCTCTTCTCCCATCCGAGAGCCAAGTACGAGGTCGGGACAATTTTAACAAAGTACATAAAGTTAAAGTTCGGGTCCTTCGTATCCTGCCGAGTCCCATCCAGCGGATTCAAGTGATGGTTAGTCCAAGGCAGTGACTTCTTGCCCATTCTCTCAGTCACAGACTTTGGAAGCTGGGGTCCGAATCGAAGCGCATGGATGGTATGAGTAAAGTCATGCGATTTGCCATTAGGCACGTCCCAATAGTTCTTGAGATCATGGACGTGCATGTTACCGTTACTGAAACTCCTGCCAGGAGCGAGATGAAAGTTTCCAATGACCTTGTTCACTTGCAACGTGCCCTCAATACGACAGCCCTCTTCCCTCTGCTGGTCTAGTCTCTCGGCGTAGTGTTCTCTTTCACACTGTTCAACACCCTCGCCTCGACCAAAAGCCCACGACGACTCTGCATATGCTTCTCGGACCTCGTCGCAGGTATTACAGCATCCTGGCTTCTCAGCATGGCTCGGGGCAGAGGCGCCATAGCAACCACCACAGTAGTTCGGGTCCAAGTGCTCTGCCTTCTCATGAAGCTCGGCTAGGGAGTTACTCTCGATCGGCGCACCACCCTGTGCCTCTGGCTGAAGTCGAATCTTCGTAATTCCGTGGGCGACACCGTGTTGTTGTTCTCCTGAAACGTCCATAACGTCGAGAGTCACGAGCTCGCAGGGCATGTGCGGGAAGGTGATGTTCAGATGAATATCCATTCGCTCTCCTACAGGGTGGGTTAGCACAGTCAATTTGCAATAGGGGCGCCTTCAAAGAGCAAAGCATCGCATACCTCTGCCCTTGTCGACGATCAATTCGGGGTGGACAACGATCCGTCGATAGTCCGACCATTCTCCCCATGCAAGGAACAGCACCACCAGCAAAGACGCAATTGTAACAATTCCACCGCTCGTGGTTCGAATTCGTGCCTCATCCACGGTCTTTGTAAAGGCATCCAGCCTGGTGAATCTTGACTTGGCAGGCATAGCGACGATGTGGCTTCAAAGCCTTGCTTTGACCCTCTCAACCAATTCTCTCTCTATCGCTCTCAGCCAACGATGCACCCGCCAAGAAAACAAAAGTATTGGTCAATCAATGGCAAAGCACAGCGTCCCGGGTGTCAATTATAAAAGAAGGAAAATGGTTAAACTGCTCAATGTCATTGAGGCACAAAAACCACGGAGACGGGTTGACTCCGCAAGGCTGCTGGAAGGAACAAGATGCGATTGAGGGCTTGAGGCCAGGTGTCTGTCGCAAGTGCCACAGCTGACGGTGGCTGCTAACATCGTTCCATCAATAGCATGGGCCCTCCATTGACTTGCCCACCCAAAATCTTACGAAGGCACTTTTAAGCAAGAGCTTATTAAAAGCCAATTATTTAACCTAATAAAAATTTCAGGAATATCTATTAATTAAGGAAAATCTACATGAAGATAATTCGTAACATTTCTTAAAACAAATTTAACATAATAGGTTACTGATAAATTAAAGATTTATAATAATAATTAGGTAGCTTCACAGTCCTCTGTGTGATACTATAGGTACTAAGGTACTAAATGAGCGCCGAAGCAGCATCCAATCATCAGTCAGCATTTTCTGCGATGTGGGTAGATGCAAATGCACGTCTTCGAACCAAAGCTTGTCGTGAGCAAACGTGAGCTTCAACATCGCAGCTCCTGCTGTGAAGACTTCGTCCACGAAACGCCAAATATACCCCCCACGACTGCTCCAGCGCACGATTGTTGCCATTGCACGTTGTCTCTCTTCACTGCATGATAATAGGCTTTCATTGGTAGTTCAGCTTTTTGGGAATCTTGCCAATCTACCTACAGACTGAAATCCACGTCGTATTCGACATACCCAGTCCAGCAATATGTCAACGAGACCTCCCTCCAGAGTTGTGTTCGTAGGGAACATTCCATACGGTGGGTTTTTAATTAGCAATTGTTGCCACAAGCTGCAACTACGTTCTGGACAGCGGCGACTAACCATACCTTTTCCCAGGCCTCTCTGAGGAGCAAATCACCGACATCTTCAGCAGCGCTGGCAAAGTAGAGCGATTTCGCCTTGTCTATGACTCCGAGACGGGGCGGCCTAAGGGCTTTGGATTCGCGGACTACCCTGATACCGGTACGAGCGACTTCCGACATGTTGAGACTCTCATACCTGACCAGAATTCTTTTAGACTCGGCCTCTTCAGCCGTCCGGAACCTGAATGACTACGAAATCATGGGCCGAAAGCTTCGCGTCGACTTTTCTAACGAGCAAAAGAGCGGCGACGATGAAAATCAAGTGCGTCATGCTTGGCAACGAGAGGTTTGAAGATTTGCTAACTCGGACAGACGTCCAACCCAACCTTCAATCCTTCGAACGGTGGCGCTCCATCCGGCTACAGCGCCCAACCTTCAACTCTACCTCAGCTTCCTGCGGGAAAAGAAATTCCACCAGGTTTAACCTGCACAGATGCTATATCAAGAACTCTCAACACACTGCCTCCTCCACAACTACTAGACATTCTCAGTCAAATGAAGACATTGGCAACCTCAGAACCACAGCGAGCAACAGAGCTTCTTCAACAAGCACCACAACTAGCATATGCCGTCTTCCAAGCTCTCCTTTTAATGGGGCTAGTGTCTCCCGAGGCCATTCAATCGGTGGTTGACCCGAATGCTCCACCGCCATCTGCTCCTCCAGCCGCAGCCAGCTACCCTCAAGCTCCTGTGCCTGGCTATCCCACCATTCCTGTTGCGAATCACACGCCTCCAGTTACGGCAATGCCTTATGCGCCCCCTCCCGCCAGCAATACAGCGTTCGCCGCACCCGCAGCTGCCCCAATCGCTGCCCCTGGCGGTATGGCTCAAGACCCTGATGCTTTGATGAGAGCAGTTATGGAGCTTCCACAGGCTCAAATCGATATGCTTCCCGAAGCCGATAGGCAACAAATCATGGCTCTCAGGGCTACATTTGCTGGTCAGCGACGCTGAGTGCTTTTGTTGAAGGAGGAGGCCCCATCTCCAGCAAAGGAGATCTAGTCCTCCAAATTATTATTATATATGAGGTCATTAGATGCTGTAGCACGATGATTCACGGCAGACACAGAATATGCCATGATGGATAGCGCCCATTATAGTGTCGAGAGATGCATCAAAGGAGAGTGGTCCCATGGAGTGTACAGTTTTCAAGGCAACTTTGAAGGAAAGCGTCAATCTTCGTCATGAATGAGCCAGAAAATAAACTTGGGAGCAGCAGGCTTGTCAAAGGCCTAAGACGCACATAAACATCGCCACCCCGCCATGTCATATTGAGGCGATTCAGCTCTCCTTTTTGCTATAAGATACCAAGTAGTTTTTGAGGAAGAGCACGGCTTTTCAGGACACGGTTTGGAGGGGATTATCAAAACAAAGGTCTGGCGTATATCATACGGAAATTTTTTATTTAATAGTGGACATGTACAGGGTTTGTAGACCACCAATCTAGTTAGCCGACGGTTCAGTTAGGAATCGTTTAACCTTGCCGTCAATAAATGAATTGGGATTATAATTATAATTTCTCATATATTCACTGGGTGCTGGCGGTTTCCTAGCAACTTAGTATTCCCTGGGACCGTCCAGCAAGTGGTGTGATTGTAATTATAGTTTCTATTGTTGATCTTGCTGACTATGGAACAAGAACCACCACAATCCTGGTGCTGAACTAACTATCTAGCGTTGCATTTGTCTGCACATGCAATATAAATCCTATGCACATTGCTGCCCATTCTAAACCCACCAAATACTCCAAAATCAAGCGATGTACGCTTTCCCAATAGCTGATACAGGGTAGCCAAACGAAACTCATGGTGTACCCGAGTCGTAGTGTTACTTTAAACAATGCCATAAACTCGCTTCGCAATCCAATAGCAACTTAAACCAAAGAAAATCAAGCCGCATGTGATGCAAATAAACCAGGTCAAGTCGCCTTCATGTTCTTGACCGGGCACCCACACATTCATTCCCCAAAGACCAGTGATGATGTTCATTGGTAACACGATGGTACCTAACACGGTGAGTTTCCCGAGAACGTCGGCAGTCTGCTCCTGTCGCTCATTCATGCGGATGTTGATCTGGGCTAGATAGTTGCCATGGGATCGTGCCAATATCCTAGAAGAAACAAGAGTCAGTGGGGTTCACAGGGAATCATCAGTCTGTTGAACGTACTTCTCGTAGTGACTAAGATTGGAAGTCATAGTCACGATATGATCTTGGATATCACCGAGGTAGAGACCAATTTCTGATCTGGGAGCCACCTCCCAACGTTCGTTGCATCGTTTCGCAAATCCCTTGATAACGTCTGCTTTGTTACCTAACAGACGGTACAGGCTCATGACGCGTTT
Organism: Sphaerostilbella broomeana; assembly: GCA_930272545.1. Classification (NCBI taxonomy): domain Eukaryota; kingdom Fungi; phylum Ascomycota; class Sordariomycetes; order Hypocreales; family Hypocreaceae; genus Sphaerostilbella; species Sphaerostilbella broomeana. Next base: position 50,547 of record CAKNET010000088.1, on the reverse strand, counting down.
TCTGCAATCCCCAACACGCCGAAGCATATCGCCGCTAGAATCTATTATAGTTGTAGTATCGTCGTGCTTCTCATGTATTCTCTCGTCTTTCAAGCGCTTATCGGCCGACGAATGAAGCTGCAGAATTGAATCATCAATTTCGTCGACTTCTTCTTCAATGTTATGGATTAGAGGCTGGAACACATCCGTAATATCGTCGATGATGGCATAAGAGATCCAGTCTGACGATAATATCAGGTAATCCCTCAATTGCCGTATTCGACGACGAACGTTGGCAGGGTGTGGTGTTACACAGAAATGAAAACTGAGGACTCCTTCACGGAACACAACAACATACATGTTGACGGGCTCTAGGTAGTTTTCGCTATTGATATCCTGGTCGAATGTGCGGTAGTTCACAAAGTAATAATGCCGGAATAGCTCGACTTTTTCTCGGGCTTCTTGAAGCATGATATCTTCCGCGGTCAAAGGATGAATCCCAAAAGCTTTGGATATGACTTTCATTTCATCTTCCGTGGGACAGAGTACATCAAGCCACCAAACAGGTCGGTCTCCATACCGAGGTGGCTTTTCGGATATTTCAGGTATGTCCGGCGAGGTCTCCTTGCGAATGGTTTCCTCTGGAGATTTATTTCCAGGTATAGCGCCCTGGATCGAAGCAGCCCTTGAACTAGCTGCTGTCCCCTCTTTTGGCGGTGGTGAAGCAAGGCTATCCCGTCGAGGATCGGTCATAGAAGGTTGGCGGGTGGGCAGTTTCGCATCCACTTCAAACCCCCCGGTTGAGTAACGAGCCTTGGAGGGCAAAGATGTGAGATCGTCGTCAACGTCACTCTCGTCATCTGAAAGAACTCGAGGCTCCGGTATAAACAATTCTCGAAAGTCACTACCTTGCTGGACCAACTCTGAGATAGTCTGACTATGGATTGTGCTCTGGAATTCCTCGTTGAAATAGGTAAAGCGATACGGCGCGTCGTCTTCCGTCTGGTACCAGCCCTTTCGAACTGGGCGTAGCCGGCCGTTGATAAGCTGCGGTTCAGTAATCTTCTTTACGCGTCGTTCGTCAGAACGATCCTCCTTTTCATAGCGCATCCAATCTTCTAGTATCGATAAGTCAGGCCATGCACGTCGGCGTCGACGCGATCTGTATGGTTGGGATTCTTCAAATCTCGAGGGCATCTCATCATCACCGAGATCGGACATCCCAGGGCCGGGAAAACAGACATCTCCAGCGGCCGATGGTGCTAATCTATTCTCATGCTCTGATCGATGGTCTCGAACCGGTCCTTCCGCTTCTGATAAGAGCTCATCCCTCATCATCACATCTCCAAAGTTCATGTCGATTCGGTCCACTGATCCAAACGTCGGGGACCCAGGAACTGACGGTGGATGATTGACATCGTATTTGTCTTTTCCGTCGAAACCAGCAGCACTTCGCAATCTAGATGACGTGCTCGATGTCCTTCCACTGCGAGCTCGAGTCGCTCTCGCGTCGCTGGTACCATAGCTGGGTAAGCTCGTTTGTAGTTTCGAGGGGCGTATGGACTCCGATAGTAAAGGAGCTGACTCGTCCCATCGACCAGAAGGACTATTACTGCCGCTGTCCGCCGTCTGCATCGACCGGAGGCGGCTGGCGCCCATCGAACTAAATGGGTTATGGAACGAGGAAGGGCCAACCGTAGACGAGCGTCTGATACGCATAGGCTGGTGTTCCCTGTTGAAATTAGTAAATCTTTGAGTCCTTAGACGGCGTCGGGTAGAATAGCCAACTCACCGGTGATCTAACAATGTTTCGCTATCTATGCTTGTGCCGCTGAGGTTCCGGCGAGACCCCTGATAGAAGCCTTCCCGGGATGGTTCGTCAATCTCATCATGGCTGTCCTCGTGCAGTATTGCAAAGCTCTTTCTCCTCGACCGCTTCTTCTTACCGCCTCGGTGACCTTTCCTCTTCCTCGGTGCGGGTCGCTGTGGCTGTTCAATCGGATTGGTCGCCGGACCAGGTGACGGGGAGCTCATTATGGTAGATGCGGTGCCGAAAGGGTTGAAGGAATTGCTGCCCGACATATTCAGCAGCAGCTTCGACGACTGCACATCACCATGATCCAAAATGCTAATCTCGCAGGTGCGGAGAAGCAGAGTCGATGAACAAGTTTTGTCCAGAGAGGCTGGCGCTAATCAAGCATCCATGGATATATGTATGCTGAAAACTGCCCTGGTGCTTTATCAGTGATGTCAGCAGTGCTCCGGAGCTGGCTCCATGACCGAGTTCGTCGAGCGCTAGCGGACTCTTTCAGCGGGCTGTGGCTGCTATGGCGAGGGAAATCGGTGGGGATCCGTTTTAGCGCGCGTGATGGCTCCAGGGTTCCAGGGCGGCTGTGTTTGTGCATGTGCATGCGGCCTCCTGTGGCTTAATTTATGTACTCAATAAACTTCAAGATAAGCTCGTCGGTACTTGCGAATCCACAGCTACCTTGCGAGAGTCATCAATCACCTCAAGCTGAGACTCGGTCTATTGTTCCCAGAATCGACGTCACAATCTTTGGCTGTTGGATATTGTGTATGTATTAATATGAATTTTATATGCAATTGAACCTCATATGCCTCCCACAAATGCGCGCTAATAATAAATTACCGTTCTCATCCGTGCATGTCTCGGCTTCATGCCAGCCACTGAAGGTCTACATATGCAGCCTTCCAACAGTCCTTGGGCGATCATTCAAAGTCCCAGAGTTTCACTAGAAGGCTATCGGGATTTGCAACTGGATCATCCTGAGGCAAGAAAATTCTCTTTGGAATGTGAAATTCAACGACTGGAGCTTTCTTGATCTCCTTTGCCATTTCTGCTTCCAACAACTTCGCTACCGTTAGTAAAACTAGAGTAAAATGGATGATATTGGAGTGTACTTACACTCGCATATGAGTGGTCCAGGAAGTCTTCCATGTTGTAGGATTGCTTCGTGAATTGCTCACTGACTATCTTTGAAATTGTTGCAATGTTGGGATGGTAGTGAGACTGGAGCTGAAGAACCTCCCACAGAGAACTGTCAATTGCACCGGTCTGCATGGGATCTGTCTCTTCGGGATTGAAGGCATCTTCTACCCCGTTTTCCTGAATCTTCTTCTTCACTTCAGGGTGGTGGTCACGGTGAAGCATAAACGTACAAGTGGGATGGCGCTTGAAAAGGTTGTAAGTCCACGGGATGATGATGGCGATGGCGCTTGGTGGTGCATTAAGGGCGAGCCTCGAAAGTCGCTTAATGAAGCTGGCGACCAGAGCTGCGGGAAGGTGAGTGGAGGCGAGAAAAGTATCCAAGAGGCGGAAAAAGCGTGATCGATGCTTTGAATGGAGAATATCCCTGTCAAGCAGCGAATAGAGCTTGGTATAGAAGGATGGGTAGTCAAGGTTTCGCTCTTGGATAAGATAGAAGACACCAGACAGAGCCAGTAAGGACATTGAGCCGCCAACATCATAACAGCCTGTGAGAAAATCTGACAACAGCTCTGGTTTTGTGAACCACGGCGCTATTGTTGTCGAAATAACATTCAGAATACGCTTTCGTTCATCCTTGGTCTGCACTGTGCTCATGATGGCAAGCCAGGCATCTTGGCCCTGTCTCTTGTGTTGAACAACAGATCTCAGGTCATGAGATTTCTTCTTTGGGCGTGGGACGTAAAAATCCTCGAGCTCATCCGCAGCCTGTGGGACACCATCCAAGGCGGACAAGAGAGAAAACACACGGTCAAACAGTCCATCTGGAATTTCATCCTTTTCTAAGCGATCCAATATGTTCCTGTTAAAGCGTTAGCTGCAATGATTTTTCCTTTTCCTTTTCCGATGAGAGACCTACTTGACAGATTTGAACGTGTAGTAGCGAACATCATCATACTCCTCCACGTAATCGGTGATGAATTCTTTTCTCACCTCGTCATTGTCGTTCGTTATGAGGGTCTTGACAATGCTCTCTATAAATGCCCGTGGGAAGGTATACTCGTCCCTGTCATACAAATATTCGCCTTCAGCCTTCAGGGTTCTCATCGAGAGTGAGAGGGCAGTTGTGGCGAGGTCCTCGTCGGCTAGAATGTCCAACAATACCGATTTGTACTGCGCAAATTGGTCCTTCAGCCAGCCGACAACAACGACATCTTTCTCTGATAGCCCTTTCTTCGAGATCAGAGATCCTTGGGCCAAGAGGCGTAAAAATGTCCGACACAACGCCACAGTAGCCAACATCGACTGTTCTCCATCTTTTCGGCGAGTGATGCTCAGTAGGGTTGTGATATTGTTGTAATTTTTTTTAGATTCCAGGATACCCTCCTCCATAAGAAGAATCTTTGCACTCAAATCTTCCGAATCTGCGCTTGAAGAGCGCCTTCGCTTGGCGACAGTGTCCCCTGAAGATGTTCGTTTGCGCTTTGCGCCATCACCCTTTGAAGCTGTAGGCATAATGGTTGATGAATGTAGTAACCTAGGAATTCTCCCCTGATATATAAAGATTGTAATTGAGACTTTTATAAACCTCAAATTGCACACCGGGAAATTAAGACACGTGAAAATTCTCCGTTTTACGATATGAATGTTGATATCAAAATTTCCAAGCTCATAAAAAGAAATCTTGAAGATTTCACTGAGCTTACAATTTCTATCCAATCATCGGACATCCCGAGTGCTAAGACTTTTACGGGGAAATACCGGCTAAAGTTCCCTGCAAAAGATGTTCTATGAAGAGCAGTCTGTTCCTAGCATTCAAGAGCATCTCAAAGAAGAAAGTGAAAAATGAAGTGAGGGAAGTCTTTGAAAAAGCTATTTTCATAGAGAAAATCCAGAAAAGTCACCTTAGATAAGTATTATTGCTTATGAGGATGATTCTAACCTTAAGATCCAGTCCCCGAGATCACGTGGCTTGCGGCGACACAGTCACGTGATCAAACTGTTGCCGAACTACCCAGATAGCGGGATAAAACTTCCATTGTCAATTCCGAGCAACATTAAGCCCGCGATACCCCATCCGAAACCATCCATACAATGGCGTCCCGCTTGGTGCGAAGCGCTGTCGGTACGTGTCGCTCACCAGAAGAATCCGGCACTGGGTCAATTGGCGCCGAACTGACAATGTAGGAATAGGCGCTCCCCTCCTCCGACCTGCCCTCACCCGCCGAGCCGCTCCTGCGATCTCTGCCGCCGCTGTGCGATACTCCAGCAACGTCCCCGCCGAAGAACCCAAGAAGAAGGCCCAAAGCATCATCGATGCGCTGCCCGGTAGCAGCCTGGTCAGCAAGACTGCCTACCTCAGCAGTGCCGCTGGTCTCAGCATCTACGCCATCAGCAATGAGTACTACGTCATGAACGAGGAGACGGTTATAGCCTTCTGCCTGTTGGCTGTCTGGGGTGGCCTCCTCAAGTATGGTGGCCCTGCCTACAAGGAGTGGGCTGAGGCTCAGAACGAGAAGATCAAGAACATCCTCAACTCCGCTAGGGCAGACCACACCGAGGCTGTCAAGACCCGCATCGAGGATGTGAAGCAGATGAGCAGCGTGGTTGACATCACCAAGGCCATGTTCGAGGTCTCCAAGGTAAGAGTGACCGGGTCTCACAAAGCTTGCGACAAGTACTAATGCTGGTTTGTAGGAGACTGCTAAGCTTGAGTCTCAGGCTTTCCAGCTCGAGCAGCAGACTGCTCTGGCTGCTGAGGCCAAGACTGTCCTCGACTCTTGGGTGCGCTACGAGGGTCAGGTTAAGCAGCGACAACAGCAGGAGCTGGCCGAGTCTGTCATCGCTAAGGTCCAGAAGGAGCTTGAGAACCCCAAGGTTCTGCAGCAGATTCTGCAGCAGAGCGTTGCTGATATTGAGAGTACGTCAAAGACGATCCGTCCATCACATAGGCGTCAATAATCGCTCCCATGCTAACGATGCCTACAGAAATTGTCTCTTCCAAGGCGCAATAGATAACAACCAGCCGCTAGAGTCTTAGATTTATGTCCCCGCAATTCCCTTTGTTACCGAAACCCCTTGTGCATATAATAGCACCTGTGCATTAGCCAATCAATCAAGACACTAGTCAATTTCATCATAAAGATGACCTGACTGAGACTTTACGTGCATGCTATTTTAGGTTATGGCGGATGTAATATAACGTGTATTTTCATAAATGAGATGGTCTGATCAGATGTCAACCCTTGATACGTGACTGACGGTCAGAACGCGAAAGGCCATAAATCATAGTCTTCTCACTTGCCGTTTGAAACGGCATGATTTTTGTCTTAGGGATCTCATCTCTAGCGCTATCAATGAAGAATTAGACGTTATAATTTGAAACGGGCATTGAATCAATTTGATTTAATAATCATGTTCAGCATTACAGAATACACGGGCACATTATAAACAATGGACGATAGATAAATACAACGGCCAGACGAACCCAAACGTCCAACCCGAAAACAATTTCGCATCGGTTAATAGATCGGTCTCGCCTCCTCCCACTTCTTACTCTCCGCCGCCCGGGTTCCTCCTGCGGCTTCTCTTTGCTCTGGAGACTCCGTGCTTGACTCCGGAATCCACGATACTCTCCCGCTCTTTCGTCTCCGGGCCCCTTCGCCCTTTGTGGGACCGATCCACTCCCAGGCACGGCCAACTTCGCCATTCCGACTTTCTCTTTGGCCGGTACGGACGTTGCTATTCAGTTCAACGACTTTCCTAACTCGTTGCCAAATTCTCTCTCTTTCGGCTATTTTGTGCACTGCCCGGAGCACATCATCTCTCAAGTTGGGTAAGAACAGCCACGGGTCATCCAGCTCTTCCTCCCCTAACTCCTTCTGATTTGCCAGTCTTTCGAGTACCAGATCAACCAGAGAGGGAACCTGCGCCGAATCAATCAGGTGCTGGCGATACCTCGCTCTCAAATAAAAGACTGCTAGTATGATCGACATCAAAAATCCAGCTGGGAGTCTATATCTTGCCAGTCCGTGGCGGATGGAGCGTTTGAACGCACAGGCGATCGGAAGGCGAGCGAGACTGCTGGACGATAAGTGGCGGACTGGAAGATCTGAGGGACTGGACGGTCTGTGGGATCAATGGTGGATCTGATTAGTTGTTTTGTCAGAAAAAAGAAAAAGAAATAATTATAAGAGAATAGCAAGCGGCAGTCTAGCCGTGCGTAGAAAGGGAACTTGGTTTACTTACGTAGTTGTTGCCGTTTCCACCAAGACTTCATCCCTTGTAGTGATTTCACCAATGGCAGCTATCCAGAGGTCTTCAAATTCATCACTGTTCAACCGCTTGCTACGTTTCTTGCTTACGGTTGACTTGAGCTCCTCCTCCGCAATGGCCGGAGAATCGACCTTCTGGCCTGCTTCATCAACCAGCTCACCGCATTCGTATTTGGCACGTCGTTCTCTCAGCTCCTCAACAGCCTTATCAGCGACGGCCTGGACACGCCTTGCCTTCTCGCCATCTGGCTCACAGGTAGGAGTAAGCGGAACAAGTCCGCCAAATGACAAGGGGTGGGGCTTCAGGATGAAGTCACTGTGGCAGCGAACAGAAAAATCCTCATAACAATAGGCATGAGAAGGGCAAGGCTCGCACTGAGGCTCCACGAATGGTATTAAAGCGTCAGGGACTGGTAAATCTGGTGGAATAACCTGTGTCGCTGGTCGTCCTAGGCCACAATAACCAACGGCGATCTTTTCCTGTCGATACCAGGCCAAGTAAACGCCGAGCAGGGAGATGAAGAGAACAAAGAAAGGGGTCTTCAGGCTCGTTTTGCGAACAGGGCTAGGAGTTCTTCGTGGTATGACTGTAGCCTCCCCCCTACTTGCTGCTTCCTCCAGCTCCAGTTGCGCATCTGGGGTGAACTCTTCGCCGGCATCCAGCGAGAACTCGGGTGTCCTGTGTCGTGTTTTTGGGAGGGCTAATCCGTGTGACTTGGAAGAGGTAGGTCGCTCATTAAATTCCTCAGTACGCCGTCGAGTCGATTTTTCACTCCGCAGGATATCATCTCCCCCAGTCCGTCTTCGAGCCGGAGTCTTGATGTAAGGTGGCGATGCGCCGCTCTGAAAAGGGTTGTCGTCGGTGAAGACGCTCTCCTCTTCTTCGTAAGGTGCGGGTGTCTCCTCTTCGGGTTCTGACTCTGTCTTGATTTTAGGCGTCGCGGATCGTCGCGGTCGGCGCGCAGACTTGGGAGGTTCGTATTGGGGAACTTCCTGCTCCTCCTCCTCAAAGTGAGAAGGCTGTCGGCTCACTGACCGCGAATTGCGACTCCTCGAATTCCTGTAAGGTGTCGGGACTACCTCGTCCTCCTCCGCCTTAACCTTCGTTGAGCTCTTCCTTGGCGACGCGGAACGTCGCGATCTGACAGAAGGGGGCTGAAGGTCGTGATCATCCCATCTCCCATTGTCTTCAGCGCTCCCAGCATTGACGATGCCCAGGCTGGATCGTTTTGCGCGTGCCCGTTGAGCGCGGAGCTTGGGGACTTGCGGCATAACATACTGATCAACAAGCTCGACGAGTTCCTTCTTCTTTGCGGTGGCGGGATACTCGACGGCGTGCGTTACCAGGATCGAGCGCAGTCGGGGCATGGCGACCTTGTTTGGGTCGAACCCATCTTGGAGATAGTCGTCGGCGTCCGACATGATTTTTTGGGGGGTTTTGCTGTATGGTGATCCGTAAAAAAGGAGTGTTGGCTAATAAAGAAGAATGAGAAGGTCTTGCGACTAAAGGAATGTAGATGTTTGGCAAGGGATTCGGCCGTTTGCCTAAAAAGTTGACAGGTTGCTACTGACGCACGAGCTGCGACACTCAAACAAAGGCCCACGTACAATCGGGGGGGGATGAAGGTGCGACTTTATCCCTGCGCCTGGTTTCAGGTATTTCCCCAAAACTTATAAATGAACGGCAACACCTTGTGGCAAGGCGACAGATTAAATCGACGGCAAACAGAAAAAGAGTTGTTAAAATATCACTGTCGATTTCTCCAGATGGTGAATGCGCGGGTCTGTGGAAAATGTTCACTGACGCAAGTGGTAGCGCTGTTGTCCGTGGCAACCTGGAAAATTGCCCTCCATTTTGGGCATGATGATGACACGCTTATTACCAGGGCCATTGGGCTAGCATGACATGGGCTTGGTGCACAGCCACATTGAAGAAGCCACTCGCCACAAGGCGCCACAACAGTCTTTCGTCACTCGAAAATGTGAATGGCACAGCTACTACAATAAAGAGCGTTCATAGATTGTGCCATTGAGGGCCACTCTGCCCAGTTCCAGGCCAACAATGGCAACGAATCGATTTTCTCTGGCCAAGTCCCGATTCCTGTGCCGCAGCTGCTCGCTCCAGTTCCAGAAATCATCAAGAAGGTCATATGCCACCACCACCACCACCACCACCTCCAATGATATCTACGATGTAGTTTGTATTGGCGGCGGTCCAGCAGGGCTCAGCTTGCTCGCTGCCCTTCGTAAGCCATTGTGATATTCCGTAACCAAGTTCCTCCATCTGACATCTAGTAGGCGATCATCCCACGACATCTCGTCTTCGTGTTGCCCTCGTCGAGGCTCAAGACCTCTCCAAAACCGCCGCCTTCTCACTCCCGCCAACCCAGTTCTCCAACAGATGCAGCTCCATCACACCAACAACAGCGCAATTCCTCAATAGCATAGGAGCATGGTCGCATATGAAGCGCGACCGAGTACAGGAGTTTCACGAGATGCAGGTCTGGGATGGTGTTACAGATGCTCGTATAGAGTTTGACTGGCCGCCTGGCTCCTCTTCCTCCCCGGGAAATATAATTGCGTATATGACGGAGAACCTTAACTTAACATCCGGTCTCTTGAGGAGGCTCAAGGAGCTTGGAGGTGTGGATGTGTTTGACAAATCTAGAGTGGAGAATATCAAGTTTGGAGAAGAGTCTGACGAGATGGATCTCAGAGAGTGGCCCATTGTGCACCTTCAAGGCGGAAAGTCCCTGGCTGCTCGATTGCTAGTTGGCGCTGATGGTGCCAACAGTCCAGTGCGATCATTTGCAGGCATTGAAAGCCGAGGATGGGACTACGAAAGGCACGGACTGGTCGCAACTCTCGAGCTCGAAGGCGACGGATGGGGAGGTGAGTATAGCAAGATTGCGTACCAACGCTTCTTGCCCACTGGTCCCGTTGCGATGCTTCCAATGCCTGGGAAGTACGCAACCCTCGTCTGGTCAACAACGCCTGAAAATGCCTCTATTTTGAAGAAACTGCCTCCCAAGGACTTTATTGCCCTGGTCAATGCCGCTTTCCGCCTCTGTGCTGTTGATCTAGCTTACATGCACACCCAATCCTCTGGACAAGACGAGGAACTTTTATGGAGGATGCAGCACACGCCATTTAATCCCGAAGCAATTCCCCAACTTGTCGTTGGTGTACAAGAGGGCTCCGCCGCTTCCTTCCCCTTGAAATTAAGACACGCAGACACTTACATTGGGGAGCGTGTGGCTCTTCTCGGCGATGCTGCACATACCATACACCCTCTGGCTGGCCAGGGTCTTAATCAAGGACAAGGGGATGTACAAAGCCTCTTCCGGGCTATCGAAAATGCCGTTGCCCATGGCCAAGACCTGGGAACGCGAATGTCCTTAGAGTCATACAACAGTGAGAGATATGCAGTCAATCATGTCCTCATGGGAGTGTGCGATAAGCTTCACAAGCTGTATTCAGTAGGAAGTGGGCCATTGATCCCATTGAGATCGCTAGGTCTGAAAGCTGTCAATGCTCTTGGGCCGTTGAAGTCATTTTTTATGGAGCAGGCATCTGGACGAGGAATCAAGGTCTAGGGGTACCTATCATCTGTAGCTGCTGTGTAAATTAGTCTAAAATTGAGTATGGTCGATATGGGCCATCGCCCAGCTATATCCATATTAGTCTTCACCGTTCTCAATCACCATAGTTGGGAACGGTTGTGAACATAACGAATTCTTGAGAGTATTTACGTTGTTCTCTCAATCAGCTATGACTACAAACAAAGGAAACCCGCTCTACATTTGCTTGCTCATCTAATATCTACCTGTCGACCTCACCTACAAGAATGTCAGTGTTGATTTAAAGAACAGATATCTCATATGGAAGGAGACTTACCAAACACAAGATCCATAGTACCAATAACCGCCACTGCATCTGCCAACAAGTGGCCCTTTGATACATGGTCGAAACCTCCCAAGTGAGCGAAACCAGGGGCACGAATATGGCACCTATAAGGACGCTCGCTACCATCACTAACTAGGTAAACACCCATCTCGCCCTTGGGGGCCTCGATGACAGAGTACGTATCGCCAGGGGGGACAGCGTAGCCCTTAGTGTAAAGTAGGAAGTGATGGATAAGAGCCTCCATGTTCTCCTTCATAGCAGTTCGAGGTGGTGGTGAGATTTTGTAGTCCTCGACACGGACGGGGCCAGCGGGCATCTGGTTGAGGCACTGGTGGATAATTCGCAGGGACTGCCTGAACTCTTCCATACGACACAGATATCTATCGTAGCAGTCACCGTTGGTACCAACAGGAACATCGAACTCAACCTTATCGTAAGCATCATAAGGCTGGCTCTTTCGGATATCATAAGGGATACCAGAGCCACGGAGCATGACACCAGTAAAAGACAAATTCAAGGCATCAGCAGCTGAGACGACACCAACGCCCCTTAAACGCTCGATCCAGATACGGTTGTCAGTAAGCATTTCCTCCGTTTCGTCGATACGGTCTCCGAATTGGGTGGCCCATTGGTAGATATCATCCAGCAGACCAACAGGGATGTCCTGGTGAACACCACCGGGGCGAACGTACGCAGCGTGAAGACGAGCACCAGAGACACGCTCATAGAATTCCTATCCAGGTCATCAGCCATTGACTCTTCTTACATACTGCAAAATCTAGTTCATACCATAAGCTTCTCTCGCTCCTCGAAACCCCACAAGAAAGGTGTCAAAGCACCAACGTCCATGGCGTGTGAGAGAACAGACATTAGGTGGTTCAAGACGCGGGTGATTTCACCGAACAGGGTCCGAATATACTTGGCACGGTCGGGGATTTCGATGTTCAGAAGTTTCTCGACAGCCAGCGCAAAACATTGCTCGTTGGTCATCATAGAAACGTAGTCCAATCGGTCGAAGTAAGGCAGGGCTTGCAGGTAAGTCTTGTATTCGATCAACTTCTCGGTTCCCCGATGCAGCAGGCCGACGTGGGGGTCTGCTCGGATGATTTCTTCGCCATTGAGCTCGAGAATAAGTCGCAACACACCGTGGGCGGCAGGGTGCTGTGGTCCGAAATTAACAGTGTAGTGTCTGACTTTGCGGCCTTCAACAGAGTTCTCGCGCGGCTTTTTGTTGGGAGCGGCAAGAGTGGTCGAAGCGCCATACGGATCGCCGGTCAGGTTGAAGTCTTCGTCGACGGGGACAAGCCTCGTCCCTGATGGCTCGGGTGTGGCATATCGTCGGAAGGCAGTCGTCGAGAAAGATCGAGCGGCCCGAGTTGCTGCCGCGGGTCGCAGACATAGCCGCTTGGCGCCCTGGCCAACGAGTCTGTGGAGGGGCGAAGCCATTGTGAAGGAGCGGAGAGGGACCAGAAGGTTTGGGGAGACAAAGATGATCCCCAGGGAGAGCCTCTTGCTCAGGGTCAATGGCTTATGGGCGGGTGAAATTCGCCTTCGAGGTCGTGACCGTCATGCCCGGAAAGTTGGACGCCAGAGAAACGGGGCAGCTTGGAGGTTCCGTGGAGGTGGGTTCGGGATATCATTTTTGCGCCAAGTAGTGGGCCAATCACCGAATCGCCAATTGTCAAAACGTGAAGTTGTAACTGAGCTTCGTCTTTACACTGCTTTTGTGACGCAATTGAAACATAAATTCTCGAGTTTCTTTGATTATTGGTGACGTTGATGCCCGTAGTTCTGATTATGGGAATTTTTGCTCAGTCGAGGTTTCTCAAAATGCTGTTGCTCCTCATCTCCAACCATAGTTGCGGCAATTTCAGTGATGAGTTATCCGTCCCATCATAGATCTGCATCACCGACGGCGTCTCACTATTTAAAAGTTGTTCAATAACATAAACCAAGTCATGTACCTTTCTCAGTTAAATGAGCTCAAATTCTAGATGTGCCATCTCTCTATAAATCATCCCTTATTACTCCGTACAAAACCTCGTCAATCAATTGCCCGTCCTTTTCCAAGGCGCCACGACTCATTCCCTCCCTTATAAACCCACACTTCTCCAGCAAACTCATACTCGCCAGATTTTGACCGTAAACATACGCCTGAATGCGATGCAATTCTGGCCATGTTGAAAAAGCCCAGTCTATGAATGCACTCAATACTTCAGAGGCAAAGCCCTTGTGCCATGCTGTTGGTGTGACAAAGTATCCTACGTCCCATGTTCGGTACCGGGCATCAAAACGGGCTTCAATTCCAATACCGCCAATAAGAAGAGGCTCGTCTGACGAATTGCCTGGAGTCTTTGGTTTCAAGAAGATCCCAGCCGCATGAGGGTATTCTGCGGGCTTAGAGTCATGTATTCGTGTAATGAAGCCTTCGGCGTCTGAAACAGTATAGGGTGATGGGAAATTCTCGCTCATGTAGCGCGAAACTTCTTTATCATTCCCTGCTAGTGCAAGGGCTGGCACATCTGATAGAAAGTAGCGTCGTATGATGAGTCTATTTGTTTCCAGTAGAAGCGTCCCGGGTTCGGTGTTGGGCGGGCATGGCGAATCAAGTATTCTTTTCTGTGGGGTAGACATGACCGGTCGTATCTTATAGAAAAAATCTCTTCGCTATTCTATGTGGTTATCAAGTATTCTATTGGTGAAATTGGTGAAATTTGTATTTTATGAAATGAGTAGCTTGGCTCGAGGTAAATATGACCGATTCAAAGGATTGAGCGAACGGTGTGACTCACAAATAGCGAGGCTCGAGTCGCTGACAAAGTCTATATGCAATCAGTCCATCTAAAGCATATGAAACGTCGTATTTCTCGCATTATTGCTTCTTCCCAAATATGCGACATATTTGAACATATTTGATGGAAGTTGTGTCTGCCTCAACATTGGCAACCCAGCGAGCAAGAGATCAACTTTTCCCCTCCGTTGACCAACACCACCGCATCTATTTTTAACGGACTTCCAAAGAAGTAGTGTTTTTTTTGTGAGTAACCCAGAATTTTCCAAATAAATCTGACTATCTAGAGTATATATTCAGAGGCGAGTCAGTCACCTCGTGGCAAAACACTTGAAATGTATAGTGTATCTGGCCTGTTCCTAGTGATGAGAAACCCCGTTTTTGAACCCTTTCCAAATCCGCAATATCGATATGATACCTAAATCTCTAGGATATAGATTGTATATGTTTTGCATTCTATGAGCCCATCATGGTGTTTTCTATCTGGGTTGTCCGTCATTGATGTCGACATGCTGATGGTCGATGACAGTGTCCAAGACAAATTCGCTCTCCGACGCCAACATATCATTCCAGAATGTATCATCGTAGTCTAGTAGAGATGGGTACAAATTATCGCCTTGTTGACTAACTTGGGCTTGATCAGGAACCGGAATAGCAAGAGCCGACTGTTCCTTATCAGTCAGCGGACCTTGCAAGTTCCACAGAGATTCCAGTGGCTGGTATGATGTCTGGTGTTGTAACTTTTGGTAATCAGTATGCATAAAGTCGGAGAATTGGTCTATTTGATTCAGCAGTGGCTGGATATAGTTCGATGTGTCAAGCATTGGTTGGGTTTCCAGTTGTTGACCAGCGTGCGAATCCTCTCCAAAGTTGCTGTGGGCGACTCTGTCCTTTCTCTGTGTGATTAAACGGGTATCTGAAATCTTGTCAAATGCATGCTGAGAGGGATAGTTGTCTAAGATAGTTGTGGGTGACAAACTATTGGCGACTGGGTTGATTTGAATGTTCAACGAGTTGCACGACGACCAAACATCAGTATTATGGAGACCGTACCGAGAATCAATCGTCGTTTCTTGCTCTTCGACTGCTATTGTCTGATCGTTCTCTCGCCTCCAGGCATTCATTCTCCGTCGTATCAGCAAGGGTTGTTTCAGTTTGGTATCCAACCCTGTCGAGCTCTCCTTTGCGTTGTCGATCCAGCTGTCAACCGCTGACATTGTCGATATCATTTCCTTTTGAACACATGTCGAACAACTCAGATGTTTGCATCTCTGCCTCTGCACGACTTTTGGCACCGCGCAACCATAGATGGCAGCTCCCCAACTCCAACTTCCACCATCGTAAGCATGGTGAGTCGGGAAATTCGAAATATTCGAGTGCTCACACGGTTCCACGATGTGCCATCCGACAGACTGAAGACACTGGTTGTTGCAGCAGTATACTTCTTTTGCTTTGCACATCTGAGAGCCTGAGTAGGCGCTTGGGTTGTGGGAGTGAAAGAAGATCGATGAACGAACGAGGTGATAAATGATGTCTAGATCAAGATATATGGTTAGTTTGTGCGCCTATGGTTTGTCAGACATGAAAGGTTTTCTCGTGTTACATGTGGTGAGGTCAGGGCTATCTCTAGATATCAAGCACAGAAGGGTAAACTATGTATGTGTCAAAGATACGCAAGGAGCTGGGGAGCAGCAGGGGGAAAAGAATTCATGAGAAGCGAAAAGTAGGTATAATGAAGGTTATGCACTGTTTAGAGAAGCGGTATGGGCTCTCGCTAAGTATTTGAAATCCTCTCCTATTTATACTTATGATTACGTGGCTGTGATTCATCATGCAGGCTTGTCAGTTGGTAGTCTAGTTAAAGAAGCGCTTTAAGGGGTGGTATGACTTGAGCACGTGGGAAATGGGGTTCACAGTTGAAATTTTTTTAATAGATTTTGTTTATTAGACGCAGAGACAAAAGGGATGATAGCAGCAGAGGCAGATAACAATGAGAAATATCCGTCCAGTCATTGACTGGAAGCATTGTGCAAGACGCCTCAATAGGTGATAGGGTTTTAGGACACGATATCACGCATAGCTTTACACTACATCAGAGATATCTCCATTTGGATGGATGACATGGGAATGTTCATCCACACGGCACACACTGGGACAGTTTCTTTTGCGCGGGAGTATTCAGGAGGGCAGAAAGAGCCCAGACGTTGGATCGACGGCTCCATGGCTAGTAAGCTTATTGCAACATACAATTTTAGAGCAAAAAAATTTAGGATCTCATGGTCCTGGAATTATCAAGCCATTAGGCAACGACTCACAAGCCTGAGCAGAGACTCTGACTTGGCAGTCTACTATTTAAAATGAGAAGTTTTATAACTACGAGAAAATCCTCAGGGCAGCATAGCATAATGTTCCCATTATGATAGAAGCTTTATTATGGCTATGAAAGCCGTCATAGTCCCTGCTGCGAAACGGATCGTGTCAAAGGGCGTGTTACAAGTCATTCCTGTACGCCCAACATCCCAGAGCACCAACATCGGAAAGGCCAGGCTTCAAAACTCTCATATTAAAGCCCTTCAACATACCACATAACTTTCCGTAGGTTAACGAGTTAATAAACTTATAATCGGAGATATAGACAGGTATTTAAATCTGACCTGTTTCATGCCATTCCGCATATCTGATAGTCGCTTAATTCCATCCCTTTCATGACATGGTAGACGCTTCTATCTCTATCTTGATTTCTCCATTTTATATCTTTACATCACTCTATTGCCGAAAATTATTACCACTCTCCATCTATCATACCATAGCTTCAATAGGCTTTGGTAAGAAACCTTGGAATCTAATATAGGATGCCGTACTTTTAGCATCAGCCTTGAGAGAACAAGCAGGAAACCGGAAGTTGAAAATTGCAGTGATATCAAGTTTTATGTGGCCTAAAGAAAGGGGTTTTCATTGGATGCGTTGGCAGACAGGTATGTAACCGCTAGGCTATTCATAAATGAGCTGTTGTCGCTGTGCGTTCACGGGGGGCATTTCTGCTCTTACAATACCAGGTATGAATTCGCAGCCACCTATATAGCAATTCAGTGCCTGTGACGCTGTTACATGACATCATAATACTTTGTTGCTTATGCCATTGCTCCATTGAACTTTTCAAACCTAATCAATCTTCAAGCAAACCAAACCACTCCGGAATCTCCTTAATAAGACTCCACATATACTTCTCCAGCTTGACGGCACACTTGGTGTATACCGTGGTTGCGTCATTATACTGCCGACAATTACTGAGAATTAACTTAAGATCGCTGACAAGGTCCTTCGGAGCAGTATAATCATCACGCTCTAATTTTTCCTCCATAGTCGACAAATCCATTGGTGTTGCAATGGCTTTATAATAACCAGCAACCTCGTCTTTGTTGACTGGGTTCAGGAAGGGCCATGCTTGTTTGTGGTTCTGGATCTGAAATAGAAATCGTCGAAGTTCGTTGAAATGAGGCCCGTGGCGTGGTGCCCGTGATAATTCGTCCATATCCGGAGACCACCCAGTTGCCCGAATGGCCGTGACAGACAGTGGATCGATTGGGGTGACAGCGCCGTTCGCCCATTGCTGGGGTGGTCTATGGACGATATGGCTTTTGCTCAAGAAGCGAATTTTCGCGTGAACGGTTTCTTTCTGCTTGAGAAGCATGCGACCCACTTCGAGATACCGAATCCGGGGAAGCATGGAGCATTGCATGATGGTGCCTCCTTCGTAGTCCTTGATATACCCCATCCACTGGGACTTGTCGAGAGTGATCTCTTTGGTGAAGCCTTGCTTTTGAAAATACCCAGTAGCATAGTTATCAGCGTACGTCAGAAAATGCATCACCGGGGAAGTAGCTCTGACATAATCCTTCAAATGGGCCATGAGATGCGCTCCGTATCCTTTGACCTGCTGCTCGGCTGAGACGGCGCAGAAGACGATTTCGGCAAACTTGCGGGCTCGGAATTCTCGGAATGAGATTCCACCGATAACCTCCAGTGGTGTTTTGACGATGGCAATGGACAAATGAGTACGATCATACACGAGACGTGCGATGTAATCTTTGGGCATTTTCGGAAGTTGTTTTTGAAACAGGCATTTGAGCCCTGTTAGGACAATAGAACTCTCTCTAGAGCCATCATTATTGACGACTCGGTATTCAATCTTGCCGCTTCTTTCTTCTAGAACAGCAGGCTTATAGAGTCGTTAGAACGCTTCAGGGCATTTAAAGGTACGAAGCACACTTTATCTGGGAAAGGAATCCTGCAGGTTATATCTGCAGGTTTCTCGTCCAGGTCCGTCGACCCATCATGAGAGCTTTTGAGTCTCTTGGCACCAGGGGGGGTATTCGGTGGTTCTGGCGCCGAGCGCTTTGCGACAAGGAGATTCTGCTTGGTGTCGGCTGGAAAAGGTTGCAAGTCTGCTTTACTCATCTGTTTAAATGTGGGCGAATATTGCTTTCCAGCATGTGGCGTGCAGGTTGAATCTCGGACTCTCTGAGATTATCGCAGCCCTACCCCTTGACAGATGAAAGATGAAAATGCTATGTTCAGTTGTTGGGTCATCAGGTCTGAGAAACGGTACATGGATAAATGTAGCCTACCTATACTATTAGCGAGGGGGTCACAAAGGCTGAAGCGGACCCCTGCTCGTACATGAGGTGACCTAGACTCAATTCAGGTGCTTATGATTGATCAAGAGGGTAGGACGTTATTTGGGTTTGGTGCTTAACGCAGCGGCAATCAAGTGAACAATTAGATGGCATTTGTTCTCCCTCGGGCCGTAGGAAGATATCCGCAACGGATAGGCAAGAAGTCCATTAGAAAGGAATAATCGAGTCAACTAGTTCAAGGTCGCTCATAATACTTCAGTTCTCACTTTAATTAGTTTTGCTAATTGAGCTCAATGATCCTCACTTTCACATTTTCAATCATTTGCTCGACAACTTCTTCGCGGACAGCCTTGTGTTCTCCTACCTAGGTAGACAATCGAAGACGTAGCGAAATTTGGTGGAGGTGTGGTATTATTCTTTTTCCCTCCAATCGTCATGAAGAACCAAAACGGTAATCTTCTCCAGTATTGTCGTTTCATTGTTTGTACCACACTTTCACTCATCAACCTACATAAATATGCTTTAATAACTTAATTGTCTATTTCAAAATCATAGATTATCAGTAGTAAAATTGAGTGCTTCTATATCTTGATTAGCTCAGTTTATCGTCAGCCAGAATCCCTAAGAGCGACAGTCATATTTCCTTACATTTACTAGAGGATGGTCTCGGTGCATCTTAATCTTCTACAACGTCACTTACCCAAAGGAACCCATTGGGACCCAGGTCGTTGGTATCCAACCTTCTGTACCTTAGGTATCTAAGTACCTGTTAAAGGTACAGCCTGGGCGTTATGTCAAGTTAATCGTCTATTTTCGAGTCCGCCGACTGCAAATTCATAAAGATATACTGCCCTATATCACAAGACTTGATCCATTCTCTGACAATGTTCATCCATTTTTGCATCATGGCCTTGTCTGACTCTAAACCGGGATACCAGAGACTTCCCATCCGCAATAGTGCTACAGCTAAACACCAGCCCGCAGTGCTCTATTACAACCACGACCCATATAACTCCGCTACATTGCAGTCGGACGGCTCGTCTCTGCCGCCCTTTGAGAGACGCCCGGTTAAGATCTTGTCGGCGGTGGTCAGACTGACTAGTCATAGCACAGGAATAGCATCGGCTGTTTCTGTATTCGAATATCCGTGGCAGATCTTGGGAAGAGATGGTCCAGCCTGAATATTTCCAGGCGAGGGACCAAAATCTTGAGCTTCCAGCGACGTTGCTCTGGGAAGGGACTGACGTCTTGAAGCGGGGTTGCCTGCAACCATATCTACTCCTCTTCTCCATCCATTCTCCTCGCATACAAGCCGCAATTGCATTCTCCGCCAGCTGGTGCAACTTCAATCATATTATCGGCATTCGCAATTATGACCTCTCTCAACCCAACAACATCAGAGCTCAAGGACGTTCAAAAGCGGATCAGCCTATCAATTCACGATATCCAAAAGAAAGAAGAAGAGTGTCAGAATTTAGTCGATTTCATTGACAGCATTTCAAAGCCCGCTCGCAAACAGATGCAGTCTAGCGCATCAGCATCCAGAGAAAAAAAGGGCAGCCCGCCTGCTGTCGATGTAGATGAGTATGTGCAGGGCCTTCACGACAAACTTGGCAAAGCGAGGGACGCAATCGCTGCGCAGTATCAGAAGTTGGCCGATTTGCAGGCTCGCGAGCGGAAATTAAGGGAACATAAATAGGCAATCAACTATTGCGCAGTAACGCCCTAGCTTTAGCAAGCCACTCTTGAATTTCCTGCTCGCGATCATCAACAACGAGTAGCCCGTGATCCTCCAAATACTGAGTATAGCGCTTCGACTCCTCCATTTTACGCTCAACCTCCAGTGCAAGGGTTCCATTTTTGTCATGACATCTGAAATGCTCAGGAACAACTTGATCACGGTGTCCCTCAAAGAATTGTCGGAAAATAAACTTGTAATATACACGAAGGAGACTAGAAGGATGCTGTAGTATTTGGGCGATTGGGAAGATCAGTTCCTGTTGATAACTCCAGTCTTTCAACAATTGGGCACAATCGCTAGATGTTTGACTTTTAGTCTGTAGAATGCCGTGGAACTCCGAGAAAATCGCATCAGATTGGATCCCAAATACTGCATTGAGATCACAGCCGGTAATCCACGGAGGTGGTGTAAAGAACTGCTGTGGAATTGTGCCCGTAAACTCCCAGTCGATAATACCACGGATATGGAAATCTTCGGTAATAATGATATTACCACATCGCAGGTCGGAATGAGTCAGCACAAAGGGGCGATGGGGCGTTTGAGAGTTTATGATCTCACGAATCAGCGCCAGAAGATTGTCAAGTGCAAACAATTCCATCTCTGCATGTTTGCGGGTTAATCGTTCGGTAGGTAGGAGGCATGTTTTTGATACCATACGATACTGGTAATTAATAAAGTCTTTCTCTGTAGTAAATGTCTCCAAGCTCTCTGGTTCTGCAACACATCTCTGGAGTTCGTTTGCGGCCATTGAAAGAAGGCCGCCAATAATCGGTTCCGCAGTATTATCCGGGTTTGGCATCAAGGAGCCTGCTTTCGGAAACTCTAGCTTGCGTAGCTGTGCTAGGATATCGATGAGGTCTTCGTAGAATCGTTTTCGCTGTTCCTCTGTGGCATTCATTAGAGCTTCCAGATTAAGCGAGTTGCCAGAGAGATAATCAGAAATTAAGAATGCATGTGTCGTGGAGCTGTTCTTTATCAAGCCTGCACTTTCTCCGTATGCATGGATATGCGGGATCGGAATAGTTGTATGGAGTTCGATGTATCTAAATAAGTAATCCAGTCAGTAGGAGGTGAGAAAGATAGATAGGTACTTACCGCATCGTCGCAACCTCGCTCTGAATTTTCTCCCAACTGTTCTGGACAACAGGTTCAATGGGAAGCCGTACGACCCATGTCACATCATCAGCATCGAAGCGGACAAAGAAGCAGACGTTAAAGCTGCCGTTATCCTGCCCAACGATATGACAAGGCTGTTGATTATTATGTCGGGAGGCTAGATGACAAAGAGCGTCCTTATCGATAGAATTGATGAACTCCTCGATCAGTTCGTCAAGTTGGCTCCCTGTGAGGGGAAAATGATCTTGCGTATCTTGGCCAACTGGCGGCCTGGACATGGGAGCTGGTATGGTGCATTCATCATCAACATGGATGGGCTTCTTGGTTGTCGTGTTGTGTGCCGCTGGCGAGGGAGAAAGGCAATGGGGCATGTCCTGGCTAACCGAGGTACTGACGACGTCGTCATCGGGACCGAAGCGTTTGGTTTTGTCGTCATGTCGATCTGGCGAAGGGGGAAGGTAGCTGGTCGGGTGTTGTTCAGCTCCGTCAAAACAGACAAGTCCACAGAGCTTGGTCAGGTGGAGAAAGGATTTCCATGGCGCATGAAGAACGCGATGTAGATCCAGTGGCATTCTCAAGCCGATTGCCGACAAACCATTGATAGATGATGATGTGATGGAGATGCTGAGCTTGTCGATGTATGTGTGGGGGCCGAAGGAATAAGAGTAGTGATATCTGGAAGGGCGTTGATCTGGAATTCCTTGAACAAAGAATTGGAGACGATTACGTCATCAGGAGAAGGGGTACGGGGTGCGATTACCGACATGCCTGATTTTCAGTGCGATTTTGGTGTCACGCATGGACGAGTACCTTGGTACATAAACTACGCGCTTGTCACAGCACAAATAGAAGCTCACGAGGTGCGCTCAGCCTCGCAGCAAAGAAAATTTGCTCCAAGGCCTCTCGGCGAAGCTCTTGGTGGAGCAGAGCAACTTTAACAATGCCTTCAAGATGATTCTTGAGGTCAGCGTTATGTATTTGTCTCGTGGCCAGAACGCGGTGTAAGCGGCACGCGCCACATGTTAAGCACCAGGGGGAAAGGGAGCAGATGGCAAGAAGCGGCCCAGGCTCCAGGCCGATGACCATGAAAAGAGGAAGGCATTGTACAAACATCGTGGTGTCAGATGAGGCTCGACAATGGCCCTTCAGGCAACTTCACCATAGCTCCCTGGACGCCATCTGCACACCTTCTCGGTTCAGAGTTCACCTTAGGGAAGAGACACCTTCAGAAGATCGCGGACAAGCCCAGCTGCATCTCATTGGTCAAACCATCGATAAGTTTATCGACGAGATTTATTGGCAAATGCAACACTTGGCTCCTCTGGGGCCTCATTAACAGCCTACAAGGAGCTGTGCAGTTCGCTCCCACACTTCGATATGGAGGTCAAAGTCAACTAGTCCGACGAATTGGATTCGGTCTCACTGCCGAGGTAAATGAATTGATCAAGATTCTTCAACAAATCCCAGGGGCCCTTAGATGACATCAAATGCCCCTGGTGCTGCCTGCCTATCGAAACGTTGAGTAACTCCCCTCTCGCCAGTATATCGGAGCGCCGATTGACCAATAGTTGTCTATCTCAATTCACAAGCCGACGTCTCAACTAATCCTCCGACTGACTCTCGGTAATGCCAACAGTTCCATCCAGATATATTTCAGCTCGCATTGGAATACTTGGCATCATGGCCTCGAGGCGGTCCTTCTTTTGACTTTGCCTATCAGAACGCGGGCTAGGATCATGCCCGTTTGGCGTCATAGCGTGTCACACCCCTCAAACTCCTAGGCGGATTGAAGCTGGCCATTGATAAGAGTCATTTGCTCCTTGGCGTGGTATCCTTTTTCTCGTTGACGTATTGCCTCTCGCCGAAAGTAAAGGTCTCATTGGTATTTGTAAGCATGAGATTTATCTACAGATCGTGATTGAAAGTATTGATCTTCGTAGTCTTCGCCCACTTGAGGCCGGATTTTACATACATACTCGGCTATTTGCTACCTTTCGAGATTTCTTCCACCTCATAGGTCGCTTTCCAGATAGTGATATTGCTTATGAGACTCATTATATATGGTTAAAGATGAAGTATGTATGACGGAGATATGACAAGGCGAGAGATCTCGTGTAAGTGTCATATTTCACAACCAACGTAAATTCATGTCTTTCTCTGTGCCTTAGGTTATGCAACCGTGCTAGGCACGTAGCCCTCAATTGCAACTTCCAAGAGAAGCCTCTTATCTCCTCCTAAGTTTTCGGTCACAGGTTCCGTTCTCATTCTCTGGCCCTTCCATTACTACCGCTGCCCTACTTTTCCTTGCTCAAAACGGTATGTCCCGCCTCTCGCAATTCTGTCCAAGCATCGTCGCCACCACTCCACAGCGAGTGGCTGCCAGCGTATTGGATTAAGCCGACTTCTTACGAAATGGATGATTAGCGGGCGAGACGCACATCGAGAATGGAATAAACTTAACCTAGCTTGGGCGGGCAAAAAGGGGATGGGTGATATCCGCTCACAGAAAAGATATCGCCATCGTTTTCAACGTAGAGGCCGTCGAAACCTGCCTGTTACCAAAAATGGTAAAAGACCGTCTGCGATAATACCACAGTAAAGTTCATCTAGGCTGAGGCATCCAAGCAACAACTTTGGTGAAGACATGCCCCGTTGTCCTTGGCTTGGCTTATCAGAATGCCCAACCGCATGATGAAGAGACTGGACCCAATCAAGCTTGCTAAAAGTCCCATTGGTGATGTGTATCGCGACGCCTTCGAAACGGAAGTCGACGCATGACGCATTTATTGATTCAGAGGGCGCTTCATGTAACGATAGCCAGCATGCAGAACACCAATGAAGTGACCACTTCACGCCTCTCACATCCCCGGCCATCTATGGACCACCAATGGCAACCCCCTGATGAAGACCTGGCATCTTATGAGACGATAGCTGCAGATGTTCCTCGAGTAACGGGTCACGAGCCACTAATCAAATGTGGTTAAGCGTTGATGCATGTTGGGGTATTTAAAACCAACTCTCGGACTCGCGTCATCTGCTTCAACTCTTTCCTCTTTCTTTCTCAGAGTTCCACCATTACTGATATTCTCTCTTGCTGTCTCCGTTGGAAACCTCCTTCCCCAAAAGTCGCGTCATCTACAATATCTAGATCCTTTAGTCTTGCTCATCGCAGCTATGCTGAAAATCGACACGATTGTCATGCTGAATCTCATGTCTACCGATGGCCCTGTGGTTCCACCACAAGATACTCCATGACAGCGGCAGAGATTCACTGGCGCATCGAGACAAAGATTTTAATGAGAAACTATTCGGTCTGTTTCCTCCTGAACTCCTCATTCAACGTATCTCCGACGCTGACACTTGGGCAGAAAATTGAACCGGATTACCATCATCTTGACTCGAAAGCGTCTCCTGATGACATTAATGATACCAATACAACAATTCCTTCAGGTGGCCATTCATTCGAATCTAGCTATGCACATGATGGTTTGAGGAAGCTGGTACCCGAGGTTGAAGGACGGGTTAATTCTTGCATCAGGCAACTGAGCGATATTCCCCAAGGTTGTTTTTGCGCCCACTCTACAGGGATCAGAAAACCCGAAGTTGGGCGATCTACAAAACAGCCGCATCAGAAACCAATCGTTCACATTGCAGAAAAACAACCACCTGCTGGCGGCCCAAATTCTCAATAAGCCTCGGATTCCGAATCAAAGCAAGTGCAATTTCCTACTCTGGGGAAACAAGTGGATTGCGCATGACCACGACGGTCGTAACATCAATCTCACTCATATTCTGACAGTTGTAAGAATCCCACGTAGGGAGTTACGAGTTACGGCATCCTGATGTGAGAGTGCGCATGTCGCGAAAAGTCATCAAATACGGCGGTACGATATAAGGGACATTTATCCCCTATGAGGATGCTTTCTCTGTGTGTAACTTCTTTGGGATTGATACGAAGTTTTTAGGAGAGCTTTTGAAGGATAGTCCGATGAATAATTTCCCTTTTCAGCATGCAATCCATTAGGCCTATAAATAAACGTCCTAGGCTCACTTAGAAGATAGGGGAAAATTCCGCTCTGGTTTGTTCAAGCAGACAAGTATTGAAGCGCCGGCTCCGAAGTTGTCGAGAAATATGTGGGCCCCGAACCGCCGTCTCGGACAGAGGGTGGGGCCGAAACGGCAAGGCAAGGACTTATCAGCGGCAAAATGTCGGGAGCAGTCAATCCCATCACGAGAGACGCCCGGTTAGCTCAATCGGTAGAGCGTGAGACTCTTAAATGAGGCACACGTTCTGATGTAATCTCAAGGTTGCGGGTTCGACCCCCGCATCGGGCTCTTCCTATAATTTCTACGATTGTGATCGTTCCTCGTGATGATTTTTTTTGGATTATTGTTATTATTACTTTTACTATTCCGGGTACATATGCCCCTTCACTTTGTCTAGGTTTGTAATGAGCTGGCAATGACAGATGGGCTACCCACTTGATGTAGGGTAGGAGCAGACCTGCCTGGATCAAAAGATCCATCAATAAATCTTGATTTCGACTATAAGTAAACAGAACTCTTCACGACATTTGTATTTTCTCTAGCCAATATAGTGAATTCATTTCACACGATTACCCGTGAGAACAATTCTGCGTTATCATGTGAGTCCGCTTTGGGTAAGTATTATTACAAAAACCCTGATAGACCTCTAGTGTGTAGCCATAATGTCCTAACACTAGGTACTCCGTACCGAAGCAAAAATCGCAATTGAACGCCTTTTGCCATGCTATGAAAACCCAAATGCTTCATCCTCAATCCCAACCATACATAATACATATACCAGGCGCTTCAAATTTTCCCAGGCCGTATTTCATTCCCATACGCACCCAACAGCGTCACACACAACACCGCCGCCGCCGCTGCCAAACTCCCCAAAATCACCATCTGCAACCCTTCCCAAAGGCAGCGCATCCAGCAGCTGGTGGTGGGAGTAGCAGAACCACCACCACCACCGCCACCACCCTCTCCACCTCCGCTTCCTCTCAATAACCAGCTCTTGCCTGCACCAAAGATCATGAGCGCGAGCAAGCAAAGTGCTATACTCCACCGTAGGCCGAGCCCGATTGTCGAGGCGAAGAAATATGGCAACAGGGGGATAATGCCGCCGATGACGTAGCCTAACGAGATGGATAGGCCAGAGGCAACGGGCCAGATGGGGAGTTGATATTCTGCAGATGAGGAATTTGCGTCGTTGCCGGCGATGGCTTCGGCGCGGGATCGCAGCTGGCGCGTCACAATCTCCAGCCCGTCTGGTCGCTCGTTGAGCACGGCCATGACATCCTCGACTATCCTCCCTGGCAGTGCTAGCGGCGCGAGGTGTCTCCTCACAAGGTCTTGTTGTGCTTCTTTGCTCTTCTCGTCGAAGCTGCTCCTAGCGCTCCCATCTGCTGCCAACATGCCCTTGAGTTCCTCTTCATCATCACCATCATCACAATTTTGATCATGGGAACCTCTTGAGGAAGAAGTAGAGGCGGGCAGCTCGTCCTTCGCAGCGAGGTAGCCGCCAATGCCCATGCTGATGCTCCCTGCACAAAGCTCCGCCAGACCTGCATAAATGACGGTGTCGGCGCGGCCAAGGGAGCTGAGGCCGGCCGTGAGGGCGAAGGGGACGGTGAGGCCATCTGAGAAGCCGAGGGTGAAGTCGGAGAGGAAGCGGGTGAGGAAGGGACTTCTTGATTTGGTCATGATGGTGTGTGGTGGTGTGGTGTTGGGGGAGCTTCTCGTTTGTGGTGTGAATCTGACGGAGTGAGGTGCAAAAGCTGAATTAGACGCGGCCCTCGTAAAAGATTATTCTCAGGAGAAGAAAGAGATAGAGGCGGATATATCAAGAATTGATGGATATGGTGCAAAAGAACTAGACCAATTCCCAGTCGTTCTGCTTAACGATTATCTCTCGCGCGTACAGCTCTCACCGAACAGGTAGTGACCACGAGCGTGCAAGTTGAGAGATAAACACTCGATAGGCCTTTTCTCAATGTCTTGCTACAAAGGTAAACCCAACTTCTAGAGTCTTCAAGAAAGAATCCAGAGTCAAGAAGGGTTCAAGGCCATGCCGACCGACTGACCCACGTTTAGGTCATGCCGTTCAAAGGTCAGTTCGCTCGCTCGCACCTGGTGGCCTGTCTCAGAGTTACATCGGCCCTGCCCGCTGTGTCTCATTGCCATCCATGGATCTCACCCGCTTCTTCTTCTTCTTCCTCCTCCGCCAAACCAAAAAAAAATCAAAAAATCCATGCATCGTTCTATCCCCTGCTGAGTGGACTGTATTTGCGCGGATAATAATGGATGTATGTAGGTACCTAGTAACTAATATGGAGCCTCTAATGCTACTGTACTAGTAGACTCAATCGGCATCCTCCTCCGGCCGTATATCCACCTTCAACTTCAAAGAAAGAAAGAATATGCCATTCCAAGACCGGTCACCGAGGAGAAACTGGACGCCTCTATGCTGTGGCGCGTCGATATCCTCCGCATCTTCTCATCTCCTGCGCGCGTAATCCACTTCGCCCTATTGAATATTCATGCAGAAGAGAGGATATCCATCATCATCATCATCGTCATCATCAACCACCAACTGACCACTAACGGATGTCGCTTTAGGCACGCGGCGTGCCATCGCAAACCCCACGTGCACCCCCTTCACCTGCTTAAGAATGCATAGACGCCGATTCGATTGCTCCTCAAAATTAACCGGGGCTAGAAAGGCTGCATACAGGGGGTTTTGTTCGGTGCCCCTTGCGAGGCTTTAGATCCATGCAGGCAGGACGATGGCGGGCGTGCATGCATGCATTGCATTTGCTAGTCGTAGCGCCGGGGGGGAACGCCGGTTGGGACAGAGAGGAAGTTGGAGCTTGTCTGTCTCTCGTTTTGGGGGCACGTGGGTGTGGTGAATTGTGGTTCAGAGAGGTTAGTGTTGACTGGTATTCATTGCAGTAAACAACAACCTCTGCTTAGCTCAACTCCAACCCATTCTGAAGACACCAGACAAAAAAAAAGGGAAGCGAAAAGTCTCTCCACAAATCCCAAGCAAGTGCTTAGCCCCATTTTGCTCCAACAAGGAAGTTTGGGATCTTTTGGCGATGTGCCGAATAGTGGCGCTACGCCACCCCGACCCAGCTATCAAAAGTACAGCCGGCGCGGACTACGCCATCACGGGAAGCTCAATTATGGTAAACCACTGGTGGCAGAGCAATTTCCTGGTTTAATTTTTGCGCGCAACAATCCAAAATTGCGTCTGTGTGAATATGTACATGCGGATAGTCGGGCTATCTTTTATCATCAAAGGCTACTTTCTAAGCTCGTACGACATGACCCGGTTCATTAGTCCATCCCTTCATGCAGTGCCACTCCCCCTACAGCTTGAAACCCAGGGGAAAAAAAAAACAAGAAAAGAAATAAACGGTTGACTCAGCCAGCAGTTAAACCTAGTCAGAGGTAGACACAGGCTTGTAGCCCTGGGGAGGGTGCAGGCCATCAGGAAGCTCAACGGTGTCCTTGTAGTACGCAGGGGCCTGGAAGTGTTCAAACGTCTTCTTGATCTTGGGCAAGATGGTGCGGCCGGAGGCGCTGTGGTCGAGCTCGAGGTTGGGAATAGCCCACTCCTTGTTGCCACCGTCCTCGTTGAAGGGGCCGGCGTAGGACGCGTTCCAGAAGTACTGGTCGACGACTTCATCCTTCCAAGCACGGAGCTTGTCGCCAGTCTTCTTGGCAACCCAGTCGTAGACATTGGCACCAACGTCCCAGCGGCCCAGGGTGTGAAGGCCCCAGTTGGCCTCGACGGTGGCGATCTCGGAGTAGTGGTTGTAGAAGTTCTTGTCCTCCTTGCCGACGAGCTCAGCGGGGAGGGCATCGCCCAGCAGTATGCCGAGGATGTTGTTGCGCCAGGCGTAGGTCTCGTTCTCGTCCCAGGTGAGGAGGACGAGGGTGTTCTGCATGAAGTTCTTGTCCTCGAGCAGAGGGTCGAGGAAAGCGCGAGCCCACTGTCCAGCAACCTTGACGTTGGTGTCGTGGCCGTCGGAGGTCATGTTGGGGGTGATGAACATCCACTGGGGCAGCTTGTTGGCCTTGAGGTCCTGGTGGAACATGGATTTGCCCTCGTCAATAAGAGACAGGTTCTTGAGCTGGGAGAGGCGCTGCTCGGAGTGAGCGACGCTGTTGGCGATGACGGCGCCGTTGTGCTTGCGGACGTAGTCGTTGGCGCCGTTCTGGTGGTTGATGTAGTTGAAGCCCTCGTAGCCAGAGTAGGGCATGTCCTCCTGGTAGAAACCCCACGAGACGCCCTTGTCCTCGAGCAGGTCGATGACGGTGGACACGTTGAGAGGGGAGCTGCAGAAGTCATCGTTCTGCATGCCAAAGTAGTCGCCCGCAACGGCCGCGAAGTAGTTGGGCTGGGACGGGTGAGTGACGGCGAAGTAGTTGCTCAGCTTGAGACCCTTTTGGGCGAAGTAGGTGAAGTTGGCTGTGCAAGCTTATTAGCATACTTCATCATCATCACCATCATCACCATCATCACCATCATCGCCCTCGTATTAGAGATGACAGCAAGAACATCCAGAAGATCACTTACGGTCACCATCGGCCTTGTCATAGTCCTGGTTCTCAAAATACACGACAACAAAGCGGTCAAACGCCTTGCCCTTGACGTGGCTCGTCGGGCTGCTGGTCTTGGCGGTGGCGGCAGCGGCAGCAACCGCAGCAGTGCCCGTCGCAGTGTACTGGGTCTCCCAGGCAATCTCCGACGTGGAGGTTGTTGAAGGCTTGCAAGGCCCAGCGGCAGCAAAGCCAGCGACGGCCAGCACAGAGGCAGCTTGGAAAAGCATTGTGGGAAAATGGTCCTCTTGGAAAGGGGGGGGGGGGAAGTCTTAAGGGCCCGTTGATCCAACTGCTGATGTCACGACTGAAGAGGATGGGGGAGGAGAGAGACAAAAGTAGGATTCTTGGGATGGGGGAATGGACATGTTAATAAGACATTGTGCGCGGGAATACCAACTGGCTTGTTCGTGTTGCAGGATGCGATGGATGCTACCTTTGTCTGAGCTCGCACAGGCGAGGCGCGCAGACAGCAGACAGAAACAGCCCTGTAGCCTGTACCTTGAACCCTCCCCCCTGGCCATCTACAATGTACAGTATGGATGTATGATCCATAATAATGCCAGTGAAATGGACGCACCGATCAAGAAAATTATAGATCGGGTCATGGTCTCCATGGAGGAGGGGTTTACTAACCGACGCGCATTGATTCGTTAGTGACAACTACCTCCTAACAGACGAAGAGCCTGCAAGGTCAACATAAGCAGCCCAGGCCAGCAGCAGGGCAAAAGCTGCTCCTCTAGAGCAGGTCAACGGCACCACGGGGATCTGGCGAGCGTGGCTACCCTGTTGAAATCGGATGAAGGGCCACAGCTGAGGAGGTTCGTCCAAAAGGACCCTGCTTCATGCGAAAGATCCACACGTCAGATACGTTAGGGTGCCTTGGTTAGATCTATCCACAGCTTCTACCAGTGCTCCAGATGTACTATGCCAATACAGTTCGGTCTGTCGCCCTGCACTGGAGTCGAAGCTCAGGGCTACCTAGGTACCTGCAGTCACTAAAACAGACCCCCCCGAACGGCGTGCGCGCTTCAGCAGCCTCAGCATGGCGGGCTTCCAAGGTTCCAAGGGTTCCAATCCGTCCAATTCTTCCATTGACTTGCTTTAAGCCGCATGGAAGAGGTTCCCTCCACCCCCCGGTAACCAAGTCCCCTTTTAGCGGGCCGGCGGTGCCCAAAAAGGCTTGGGCTCGGGATCTGCATGCAAGGTCCACCGCCAGCAATGCTCGTCTGAGTTGCTCTGGTTGCCGCACGTGCGACAGTGGACGTTGCCCAGAGGAGAAGCTCGATGTTGTCAGAGCACGGATGAGACCGAGAGAGTGAGAGAGGCTTCCGTATGCCGTTTTAGCCGTGGACCGGGTATTTTGCTTTGAATTATGGATTATGGGCTTGATGTTTTTTCTCTCTCTCTCTGTCTCCGTCTCTTCTCTGCATTGCTGGACCAACGGTCTAGCCATTGTTGGATCTCAGGTACTAGCTAAAGATTGAAGCTTTCTATGGATCCATATCCACACCAAAACCTGTAGAGCATTGAGTCTCAGAAAGTTCTTCCAAAACGCCTACTAAGGGTTCTGGAGCCATCAGCCAAGGCCCAGAGAATATCGAATTCTCTCTGAACGGCCTACTCCGTGCTCCGTACTCAACTCAACATCCGCCCAGGTACCTGTTTCGGCGGATTGTCCAATAGCATCCCCCGTCATCACCACGCCGCTACCACCCAGCCGCTAAACGGCCATTAATGCGCCGGATCTCTCCATCCATCCAACGTCCTTCTCCTTCCATTACCACTTTTCCCCTCCTCCTTCATGCTGCTGCCAGGGCCTCAGCCCACTTCAGCACCGTTTTCGACACCGAGCCTTTCAGACACTCCGCTGAAGACGCGGCCGCCGGTGCTGTTACTCCTTCTGACCCTGGTTCTGGAATCGGAAGTGAGCTCCAATAAACTCGTGGTGGTTGGTAATGTCTGCCATAGGGGAGCATGAGTCCTGATCGTCTCGATCAGCACCCCCTCCGTTCTGAAAGCAATAGTCGGCGGACCATGCTGCGAGACGCCAGGATTGACAATGCTCAGGTGTTGAAGTCGTCACCTGTGGGAGAAATGGATTCTGCTGCCGCTGCCGCTGCCGCTGCCGCTACTGATTCTGCCTCCTTACACCTTGGAGGGCCGTCCACCTATGCCCTAGACGAGGAGGCTCAGCAACGCCTCGACGAGCAGCAGCCCTTCATCAACCATCCGCCGGGTCCGACCCGTGCCGGGCTGAAGCTTGGCCGCACCGGACGCCGGCCCCACTCCCGGCCCTACTGGAAGCTGGCCATCTTTTTCTTCATCGTTGCTCTCTCTGTCGTCGTCTTGTCAGCCGTCCCTTTCTGGATCCAGGCGCCGCCATCGAAACCTCCCGCTGCTGCTCCATCCCCACCCCCAGCCTCAACGCCGCCAGAGGAACACGGCCATGAGAATAACCCTCCAGCAGACAACACCGACCATCAGGAGGAGGAGACGGAGCACCATAACCCCAAACCTCCTGCCCCAGCCGTCGTCCACTATGACGAGTCACTGCCTACCATCCCCAAGCTGAGAGACGTCTCTCAGTATGTTCTGGCCCCATCTTGGAATCTCAACGCCGCCCCAACCACACGAGAATATCACTGGACAATTGCCGATGCACGCCTCAACCCGGACGGCGTCTACCGCCCCATGATCCTCATCAACAACCAGTTCCCCGGCCCCTTGGTCGAATGCAACGACGGAGACACCATTGTCGTCCATGTGGAAAACAAAGCCGCCAACGCCACATCCATCCACTTCCACGGCCTCTTCCAGAACGGCACCAACACCATGGACGGCGCCATCGGCATCACCCAATGCCCCATCGCCCCCAACTCAACCTTCACATACACCTTCACGATCCAGCACCAGTCCGGCACCTACTGGTACCACGCCCACCACAGCGCCCAGGCATCCGACGGGCTGCTCGGCCCCGTCGTCATCCACTCCCAGCACGAACACACCCTGCAGGAGCTGGAGTACGCCACCGATAGGGTCGTCATGGTCCAGG
Source organism: Sphaerostilbella broomeana (assembly GCA_930272545.1). Lineage (NCBI taxonomy): Eukaryota > Fungi > Ascomycota > Sordariomycetes > Hypocreales > Hypocreaceae > Sphaerostilbella > Sphaerostilbella broomeana. The sequence continues at coordinate 17,467 of CAKNET010000088.1, read as the reverse complement.
ACCACTATCACAACCTCACTTCGGAGTTGCTGATGGAGTATCTGAAGCCCGATATGGAGAACAACGAGCCCGTCCCGGATAATGGCCTCATCAACGGCCGCGGCGTGCGCGACTGCAAGGACTTTGAAGGCTGGGACTGCGATGCGCGCAATGCCTCCACCCCGGTCTTTGATCTTGCTGCTGGTCAACGACATCGTTTGCGCATCATCAACGTCGGAGCATTTGCCGAGTTCCAGATCCAATTTGACGAACACCCCTTTTACATCACCGAAGTCGATGGCACAGACGTCCACCCTGAGCCGTTCCACCGCCTCAACATCCTCCCCGCCCAACGATACAGCATCATCATCGACACCAACGTCACCACCACCACCACCAACACCTTCTGGATGAGAGCCCGCATGGTCACCCACTGCTTCACCACAAAGAACCCGCGTCTACAACCCGAAACTAGAGCCATCATCCGCTACATCTCGCCAGAGACCAAAGCCCTGGATAAAGACCCCACCAGCAAAGATTGGCCCGAGTCCATCGAAGTCATCTGCCGCGATCTCAACGTCTCGGCCCTGCACCCCGTTGTCCCGGTGAACCCCCCTCCGGCAGATACGTACATCCGCTTGGAAGCTAGCTTCATGATTGGCGACTGGCGTCTTTCTCGCGGCTTCTTCAACGAGTCAACATGGCACCACAACGTCTCCAGCCCTTCGCTCCACCGCTTTCTCGACGCATCCGCCAACACCAACACCAACACCAACACCACCAGCCTCCCCTCCCCCATAGCCATCAACAACCTCACCTTCACCCCCAAATCCGAACTCGTCATCCAAACCCAAGGCATCCGCACCATCGACTTCTCCATCAACAATTTCGACGACGGCTCCCACCCCTTCCACCTCCACGGCCACAAGTTCTTCGTCCTCCTCCAAGGCCGCCACGGCTACCCCCCCTCCGCTGCCGCCTTCCCCCCCTACCTCAAGCAGCACAACCTCGACATCAACCCCCTCCGCCGGGACACCGTCACCGTAGAAGGCTACGGCTGGGCCATCGTCCGCGTCGTGCTCGACAACCCAGGCATGTGGGCCCTCCACTGCCATAACATGTGGCATGCTGAGTCTGGAATGCTGATGCAGCTGCTTGTGAGGAGCGAGGTCGTCAGCGGGTGGGAGGTCAGCCAGGAGGAGAGGGCGATGTGCGCGCGCGAGGGGGCTTCGTTGGGTGCGCGGCCTGATGATGATATTTGGTTTGGGTCTTTTGATAAGTGATTTTGGATTTTGGGACGCATACACACAAACACATACACATACACATACATACGCTCGTGTCTTGGGGAGACCAATTTTGGAGGTATTACTTGGAAATTAGATATGGTACACACGAAGCAAGGCGAAATTACTTTAGAAGCACTACGGCGTTCAGGGGAAGACATGTACGATATGATATCATCTATAAGTAAATAGTCACCAGAAAATATGACTGTGCAGACTAGAACCGCCTCATCATCACCGTGCACAACAAGTCAAACATCACAACAATTATTTCACATGGAACAAAACGTAGTTGTAAAGAGACCGTGAGTCAAAGACGTGACTGTTTACCACCGCCCGTCCATCTATTTATTAATCCATTCCATGCACCAATTATACACAAACGGAATAAATCTGTCTAGCTGACCTAGCGTGTCCGATACTTCTTCTTCTTCTTTCATTTTTCAAATCTATCATTCTCTGCCACCTCATTTTCCACCCCCAAGCTTTCGTTTAGATCGAAGACCCTCCCTTCTTCGCCCCAAACACCTTTCTCACTGCTGAGTTCTTCTTTAACACTCGATAAGCCATAAACCCCTTATATCGAGGTGAAGGATGTAGTACATGTCGACCAGACCAATGGCCGCGCAAGAGCAATAACAACGCCTCGGCCGTGATATGCGATGGTAAGATATAAATAAACAATGATTATGAGAAAAGAAAATAATAGAAGAAAGATGAGAGAAATGGAATGAGGGAAAAGGAAATTCACATTGACAATGCCTGCCCCTTCCTAGGCTCATCTCCAATTGAAACTAACTCCGTGGAAAGGACCGTTTTCTGAGAAACAAACTTTTCTGTTGAGCCCCGCCATGCTTTACCTTTGATGCATAAAGACAGAGGAAATTCAGTGCAGCGGCGGTTGCCGTCCATGCCTTGTCCATCGACACAATTATGGAGGAATATAAAGTGTAAGAATCCAGCGAAGAAAAGAAAAATTGGCACGCTTGAGTTCTACAACGAACCCATATAAAATCAAATTAAATAAAAATCAGTTTGAGCAAATATCGTGAGCTGGCTCATACTTTCCTAGCGATATTTACGCCAGGATTGACAAAGGCTCTGGATGCAATATCACTAAAGCGACGCACCACATTTGTAGTCCCGCCTGTGACCTGGGACTCATCTAGAATAAATTTCGAGGCTACTGCCAACCTATTCTTTGGGTCTGATTCATCCAGATGCTGTGGGATCGTGTTGGCATAGCCTTGTTCGAAATTTGGCGCCAGTTCTCGTACCACTGCAATCGAGTATAGGACATCGCGATTTTCTCGGCCATCCAGGAGATGGCGCATTCGGCTCAAGACGTCTTCTCTCATCCTCACTGTGCTTGGTGCGTGTGGGTCATCTCTTTTTCGAACAAATTCGGCCAAACTGTACCAGAAGTGGAACTGCCGAGCACGATGGTGATCGGGATCTGCGACAGGAGGCGAGAGGGGGTTGTTGAGCAGGTAATCTCCGCACAGCAGTGCTTCCACTACTTGGAGACGGTTCCTTGCCTCCGTTGGATCGTTCTCGGGAGGCAGATTCAGTCGCATTACGTTCGTTCTTTCTGGAATTTGATACGCTGTGCAAGCCAACTCCCAAACAATCCTTGTTTCTAGAACACCGGAATATGCCATCTGAGTATGGTCGTTTGCCTTGACCGCCTCCAGGATCTTCAGAAAGGTGGCCATGTGCTCAATCAGATTGGCATCTTTGGGAAAGGACATTTTGCCATCCTCCGCAAAGTAATACCAAGTCGTCTCGAAAAAGGCACTGAGAGACCCGGCGTACATCTCGTGATAAACTTTCGTAATTTCGTTGAAGGTCTCCTCGGTATGACTGATTTGCTGAGCAGGAGCCGGTGGCCCCAGCAGGTCGATTATCTCGCTAATTTTCATTTTCCTGGCTATAAAACGAGTTCGTTAGCACGCTTGCTCTGGCGACGAGGTGGTCCTATCGAGACAAATCGGTGGGTCAGGGTGCTACCTCTTAAATGGCTGCTGTCGGAGACCGAGTTTGACTTTTGATCAAGATAGCCAGAGTTTGTTGTGGCTGCGACGGAGGATACTACTTGACTTGGAGAGTCAATGGTGGTGGAGTAGTTGTAATTTTGCTCCTGCTTCACAGTTGCTGGTGGTGCAGGTGCAGAAAGAGCAGGCAAAGACGAGTTGTAGCTGACAGACGTATTAGGGATAGCGGATGTTACGCTCAGTATTGGAGATGGGTTCGGACTGGTGCCATAAATGCCAGGAAGCATCGACGGTTGGCTGCCGTATGAGTTTGGCAATCGTGGCGCTGGCGATTGACTAACAGCGGTGGGCGATGCTGACGAGATTGTGGACGTCGGCGTAGATGGCGGCAGATTACTCGGCGCAGGTTGAATATTGTTGCCGGGTTGATTTCCCACTTGCTGTCGAAAGATGGGATCGTAGCCCAAGCAGTCGCGCTTTGATTTCTTGCAGTTGTTGCAGGTCGGATGGGTCTCGTCACACTACTCACGAGGTTAATGGTTGCCGTAGAAATGACGAGTTGAGCAGAAGGCGTAGCAGATCTAATGAGGAGAGATAGAAAAACAGGAAGAAGAAGAAGAAGAAGAAGAAGAAGAAGAAGAAGAAGAAGAAGAAGAAGAAGAAGAAGAAGAAGAAGAAGAAGAAGCACGAGAGACTGCTAAGAGCTGCCACTGGCGGTGAGGCTAGAAGGCTGAGAGTGTTCCTGTGGGCTGATCCATGGATGCCACATGAAGGTTGAAGGGGCCTGGTGGGAGGAGGGTGGTGTTGAGTGGGGTCATTGAATTTCGCGCTGGCGCTGACGCGGGTACGGAGTAGCATTTAGTGCAGGAAGGACGGGGTCTGTCTCTCTATCTGGTTGGGCATGGGCAGCGTCTGTGAGCGGAACAGCGGCTGTCGCACAACCTCACGCTGCGCCAATCCGATGGAGCAGGTTACAAAATAATAAGGAAATCTTGGATATTTTGCTTGAAGAGCCAGGGAAAACCAAACGGGGAAGAAAAAGAAAACGGGTCTCGCGCACCTTGATACGTCTTTTGCGGCATGTTAAACAGCCTGTTTTCGTTCGTCTCTTGATTTCCTGTGCCACCGCTGCGTCAGCCAGAGTTTGAAGAATCCAAGGGAGCACTGAGGGTTAAATCGAATCCATGCAGCACGTCGCAATGTCTTTTTTTACCTTCTTCGGACCTCGATGACCGACTAGGCGAGGATCGTGCGGCAAAGGGTATCGGGCGAGGGTATCTTGAGGAATGCCGTAGTTGGAAGGCAAAGACATAGAGTGGTTGGCGTAGTACGGAGGAGCTGCTGCAGAGGTTGCTGTAGCTAACTGGCCATTCATGGGCATAGACATGGAATGATGAGGCATAGTTTGAGCCCCGACCTGCTGCGACATAGGGTCGATTGTTCGCATGCTGGGGAGAGACATTGAAGTCGTTCCCACGGGGCTCACGCGATATCCGTCGGCGGGATGACTGGCGCTTGTGACGGCGGGATATGAGGCATACTGGGTCGTTGGTAGATTCGTCGTCGGTAGAGGATAGGCCGGAGATGATATAGAGGGAGAGTTTGCGGGATAGCTCGTCGGTAGGGAATGTAGAGCTGGAACCTGAGGTCGGTAGTTGGCCATGTTGGACTCGGCTTCGGACACGGGCTTCGACTCAGGCACCTGGCTGTCGCCGTTTTGCTGAAGGGGCTGCGGCGGCAGCGGCGGGTGTTCTTCTTGTCGTGGCTGCTGCTGCTGCTGCTGCTGCTCCTTCTGCTCGTGCGGATGCGACGCAGGTGAGGCGGCAGTTGAAGTCGAGTCGGGCTTGGAAGACGAGATAGCTGGAAGAGGAGGGACGGATGGAGGAGCTACAGCAGCTGCATTGGAGACGGCGACGGCAGCGTCCTCGTCGTCGCGGCCTACCGAGCCGACTGGAGCCATTTTCTCGGTCTGCTACTTAATTACAAGATTTATGGAGCAGCCGACATGGATAGCATTAACCGCGACAAGGGGACGCGACCCCGGTTCGAGACGAGAGGGACGAGAGAAGGGACGTCTATTGGCAGTGGCGGCAGAGGTGGTGTTGTTGTTGTGCAGGGCGCAGTGTTTAAAAAAAAAAAACGTTCGATGAGAACGAGTGACTGCTGCTACAAGCAAGGTAAGGCCAAGGTAGCTCCCGCAGAGGAGAAAGCAGCAGCACTACCTGACCTACTGGGTAGCATAGGCTGCGGAGCACGCAGCACAGGCTAGTAGCTACCAGAATGCAGACTACAGTACGTTCAAGGTACAGAACAAGCCCTGGAGAGGTAACGTATTGTATGCACGCAGTACGGAGCACACATGATTCGATAGCGGCTGCTTGGCCTGTTTAGGCTAGTGCTTTAGGGGCTTTCGGCAGCTGGATGCTAGCTCATAGCTGATGGGAAAGCAAGACCTGCCAGCGGCGTTGAGGCCAGAATCGGCGGGGGGGGGGTTAAATGGGGTGGGTACGGCCAGCTGCTTGCCCTACATTCACTGTACTACCGCGTACCTTGCCTGATGGTAAAAGCATTGGATCCATTGGATTGAAGTGTAGGTATATCTGGTTAGGTAAGGCCATGACTCTCCAACAAGGCATAACTTTCACGGTCACGCTAAATGCAACGCTGTGTTGGCTGGTGGCTCATTGATTCCGGGCGTCGAAACGTTGTCGGATCCAATGAACTGTCCCAACCCAATAAAAGCAACCAACCCTGTGTTCGTTCTCTCCCCCGCGAGACATCAGCAGCCACAGGCACACATGAGAAACGCTCTCCTAAAAAAAGATTCTCCGGCTCAAGGCGCGACTGTACCGGGAATTACTACGGAGCACGCATTTATACCACGGCATGGGTCCTTCTCGTCAATTCCATTCCAAACCAAACCCTTGCACCTCAAGGGATCCTGCGAGACCAAGTCAGATGGAGTCTGGATGGGGGTCTCGGGCAGTGGCTTCTCGCCTACCTACCTTGCCTACCTAGACGAACCATCCATCGGTTAAGCACCTGCTAGATAGGCGGCCCACTAACATCAAGGCTTAGTTAGCTGGCAAGGCGAGGGGGCCCTTTTGGCACGTTCGGAGTACAGAGTACCGAAGAGAGCCCTGGAGAGAGAGAGAGAGAGCCCTGGAGACAGTCCTGCCAGCGTCTTCCGGCCTCCGTGACTCAGGCGGGTACGTACCAGTAAGATGGCAGAGGCTGTGAAGCTGGCCCATAATAATTCCGGCTCGACGGAAGACGCACATGGGACGTGACTAGCGCAGCCCGACCTGTCCAGGGGGGCGGCGCAATCAAACGCTGAAGATGCAAATGCCTAGGTACCTGTTTTGCTTGGCTGTTGCTTGTAGATACATAACTCATACGTCCAGCTCCATATCCCCTCGTGAGAAATCACAAGATTTTTTTTTTTTGAAACGGGATTCTGAGACACCATTTGATATTGACAAAGGGTGGAAGGCCAAGTGACTGGTAGATGGGTACCTAAGGTTGTTTCTATAGAGTATAGTGCCTGGCTGGTTGCTGAAAGGACATCCCGGCCAAAGAGTGAGCGGCCGATCTCTGCCTCGGAACCTACCTAAACCTAAGGTTAGGTTCCTAGGTAGGTAGCTGTATATGCATATAAAGTACCTGGTTGGTAGCTTTAGGTTGAACCTAACTGCAGCCACTCTAGCTTTAAACGTGCGGCGGCTGCTGGCGGATAGCTACCTATACCTCTGCCTACAGCAAAGGAGGCACCTACCTATGGAAGACGACCTCGCGTCGGGAGCTCTGGAAGCGCAAGTATATGCCTCCCTACCAGTACAGACCATCCTTAGAGTACACTACCAACCTAGGTAGGTAGGGACTCCATACCCTCGCTCCACTCCATGCAAGCCTCAACTGCAGACAGTGCAGACAGAGAGTCCTGTCCGCGCCGGAAAGGGCTGACAAACAAGACCAGGCGAATGAGCCGCTTGGTAAATTAGATGAGGGAAGAGCCGCCTGCTAATGCCTCAGGGAACCTTTTTGGAAGCCGCGGAGCATTCCAGACTGCCCCAGCCGCCCCTACCTGCTGACATGGATCCGTGCCTAAATAGGTACCAAGGTACCCATAGATGTCTTGACTCTTCAGCATCCCCAGACCTTGTAGTGGCAGCTTCCTTGAGTCAGCCACCACGCGACACCCGGGCGACAGTTGGCGATCTCTGCGCAAAGCCAAACGGAACATCGCCATGCTTTTATGCCTAGGCGTAATTAACGTGGTACAGAGAGACTCCTTTGAGAAATATGCCTCATGCTTACCTACCTAGGTAGGTACCTTAGGTAGGTACTTACTTTTTTTTTTTCGCATAGTGCATTTGCTGAGGTCTCTGCTACCTGTAGCATCAGTCAATGCTTCCGCCCTACCAGAGCAGGTAAACGACGGAAAATCAAGCTCCACGAATATAGCATCACAGACGAAATGACCGTCGACATTTGCGAAATTTACAGGTGGCTCAACCGCCAGCCATCGACATGGAACGGGCCTGCATGTGCACTATATCCGTTGTCGGTTTGCGAGTGCCGAAGAAACAATGGCTAAAAAAAACCACCATGGTTGATGTTGACTTGTGCCAAAATAATCAATCCCCTGGCTCGAACTCGAAACCCCTATTCCGCTGTCCGGGGACCTTCTCCGCCTAGGTATGTAACTACCTAGGCATCCCGCCGTCGAAACCAAAAATTTCCCAGATTAGATATTACTGGCAATCATCAACACACACAGAAACTTGCTCCTCCTATCAAGGGCGTTGGCTCCGTTCCCCCTGTCTTGCGACAACATTGGGATGACCTTGGCAGACGTGCAGAGCAATATATACATAGGAGACCACCTAGGTCGTCTGGCCCAGCATGGAGCTTGGGAGCCGGAAGCATATCCGTCCGTATGCCACAATTTACGCATTACTTTGACAGGTCAGCTATGACCGCTCAGCTTCGTTCTTGGGTTGTGGTCTCAGGCTAAAGACACAGTTGTGCAGCCACCATATCGACAAGACTATGCGACCATAGTGCAGCGGCAGTAAAGATGGAGTGAGTTGGCAGCAATCCTCCACAGCCACCAGCCATTTCAAGATTCCAATGCGAAGGCTACGACTTCTGGGTGTGGCTCACGCATTTTCAACCAGGAGAACATGCACAGGAGAAGGGAATGACACTGTCACCGACAGACCGTTTTCGGGCTAATCGCCTTTCCGTTAAGATAAGCGAAGAATAAAGCTTATGACAAGGTTCTTGGCCGTTTCTTATGCAGTTGGGCTGGTTTTTGAGCGTCTCTTTGCCACCGCATTGGTTTTGATGGGTACTTCCCTACTGTAGTTAAACTAGGACCGGCCCACCTCATCCTCCCCAATAACAGCGCTTCTGGAGCTGAGTATCTTGCGACCGTTTGGCCAGTATAGGACCAGATGAAGAACCGGATCTCTCGGATCATAGCTGTCTACTCCCTTCACCACTTGTCCTCGTGGTGTGTCATTCCGCAAAGATTTGTATGGCGATGCTAACCTATGATGATATTTTACCAGGCATGCCATCATCCTAATATGCCTATGATTGCTGGATCGTTGTTATGGAGTCGGTCCCTGTTTCATATCCTTGGCTTGCCATGATTAACCACCAGATGTTCTGATGTACGCCTCGCTGGAATAAGGCGATAGCCGCCTTTAGTGTCTGTATCTCTCCTCACTTTGCGACATACGCGACAAGGATGCTCAGTTGCACTGCTGCGAAAGAAGCTGTAACATCAGCGGCCCAAGACCGGATTCTCTTTCCTCATTGTTGTCTCCGACAATGGCCCATGGCGCAAAGTGGCACTGAAGGGCCGCTCGATCGTAAGTCCAAGCCAGACAGCCATTCGCGCTACACTTGTGGCGACATGCTTCGGCCGACTTGACCATTTCCCAAGTCTCTGTGTTGCCATCTCTCCGTCCCACATGGTCAGATGTCTGTAGCATTGGCTGCTCGCCTGTTGTCTGGGTCGAATTCTTCGCAAAAAGCCTCCACAAGTCACCCCAGATCAGCGGCTTATCCAACTTAGCAAGTACGTGCCCGACCTCTTTCATGGCTCCTGGTTGGCGAAGACCATGAAACGAAAGAATAAGGGAGCAGAATCGGTCGCTTGAGATGCGAGTCATCTTGGGAATTTCGCCATTAAAGTGGTGGCTGTACCGCTCGTCTAGGTAAATGCCGACCTTCATTAATGTTGTTGCTACAAGTCTGTCGCCCCATGTCTCGTCGAGAGAGTTGGTATACGCGTTGTCGATGATATCAGCGCGATTGAATAATCGCCTCATAGCTTTGCCTGACAGAATCGCAACGGATCCTCCGTGAGCAAACCGGGTCTTATAATCACCCACCGCATTGCCAATGTAATAAGGTCGAGAAGGATCAAGGTGGCTTAGGAATTTGTGCAACGAAGATCGGACTAAGAAACTATCGTCGTCCAGAATGACGTACCACTTCTTCTGTGGCATTACCTTGTAAGTCAGCTCCATACCTATGATGAACTAGGTAGCCAAAGGTTAGTTGCTTAAAGCGACTTGTTCGAGTTAGAAAGAGGCAGACATGTACCTTGAGCGCATCCAACTCCCACCCAAAGCTTTCGCCGAGTTTAGTCGCTTCATCTTCGTTACCAGAGGCTACCGCTTCCTGCAATGTTTTGTATTTTACGAAGCGGGTGTGGTTTCGAAGGGACTCATCAATCCTGGCTTCCATAACCATCTTGATGACGTCTTGAACATGCACACCAAGCAATGTGGCCTCGGTTTTGTCGACAGTCGTCCAATCCCCAACCACTAGAAAGTTGTTCCCTTCTTCTCCAAGGATGCCTCCTTCTTGTGCAAACGCATCAAGCTGCGCCGGCACACGGTACCGTGTGCCATAGCCGGTTTTGATCAGAAAGCCAACATCGGTGGGCAAACAGAGCGGGAACGGAGCAGGATTGCTGCTTAACCATGCATCTCGATTTGTGATTGAATGGCGAAGATGATTCAAGAAGCGGGAGCTGTTGAACTTGATGGACAGAAGAAGGTGTGAATCGGGAGGTAAGCTGAGATAGAACATGTGGAGGACGATCAGAATGGCGATGAAGAGGGTGAGAAGTCGACGGTTATACCGCCGGAAGACGATCATGGTGATTCAAGCAGCCGGACGGCGCAAAATCCTTTGTCTTCCAAGGCTCTTTCTTCCGCTGCCGTATTCCAGTTTAAAGAATGGCGGCTTTGTAGCTAGAAAGCAAACTTGGCAAGGGGAGCGTCGTCACATGGAGATGAACACACTTCTGTGTTGACTTGAAATGCTCGCCCTGTCGTAGCAATAAAGACAGACGGGTTAGACATGTTCACAAGGTATGACGACTCTGTTTTTTCAGCCGCTTTTCGCCTTTTCATCATCCCTGAGGCGCAGCTTTGCAGTTCTGGGGGCATGCGCAATGTCGATTATAGACAAAAAGCTCGTGCGCTTGGCTACGAAGGGGCTATGGTACTGTTGATCCTCTGATCCTTTGACCCTCTGATCAACAACGTAGGGATGTACATATGTATCGGCATTTAGTACCTCTGCATAACTACAATCCACAAGGATCGCACACCGGCACACTAGTACCTAATCCCTGATAAATAACGATTGGTCAAAGTCTCTTAGTCACTCCTCATATAAATCTCTATTGAGAGAGACTTATATCATTACTTTGCCATATATTAATTATTATAATTATAGAGTTACTTATATTTCTATGGGATTCTCACAGAAAGCAGAGTATTCCAGAAGTAATTACTGTAACTAATCAGTGTATATATCTGGGCCCCATGTAGAGAGGGTGCCGGTGTGCGATCATTGTGGATTGTAAAGCTCTACCAGACCAATCTATCCATATACATATTTCTTATATCAAAACCTCTCTAAACTCCATCACCTGTCGGCGTCTCGCGCTCCACCATGGCATCCTCTGTAATTAAGAATCTCCACTTTCACAGACGGGAGGAATAAAGTATCTTCTCTCTCTCTCTCTCTCTCTCTCTCTCTCACGCCATAGACTTGTTTTAATGACTTAATATTCTTATAAGACATATTTTGCACTACTACACTAGCCAATCTCAACCTACACTACCAGCTAGGAGAGCAAGGACTTGGGCAATGGACCACGGCCAGGTGCTTATCGCCGCTCTAGGAAAACTATTTTAAATCGTTCATCTAGAGAGGTTTCCTTATAATGTTTCGTGCTTAAGCCCTGCCACATCTTTGCGGATCACTCCATGAATCTGCGTAGCTTTTAAGACTAGGTAGGACGTAATAATTGACAAAGATCTGATAAGGTAGAGCAACATCATCAGAAAGGGCAAGCTTTAGAACTAATACACTTATGAGTATATCACACGCGGGCGTTCGGACTGTATGTGTATGTGGCATAGGGTTGGAGTGTAATTGCGAAAACCACCGATAAACCTAGTGGTGTTGAGCCATGCCAACGTTAAACCTCATCAAGAACCACTACACCAGATAGCTTCCCATAAGTTAGCAAGTTAATAAACCAATAATGGAAAATATAGCCAGGTATTTGAAATCCAACCTGGTTCCTGTCATTCTATATATCTGATAGCCGCCGAATTTCATTCCTCTCCATAACAAATTGCAAGTGCTTCTATCTTGAGACTCTCCAGCTCATATTTCCCACATCGCCTCTATTACCAAAAAAGTATCACCACTCTCAGTCTATCACATCATGTCTTCGATATCACTTGGCGAGAACCAACGGAACCCAACATGGGATGGCCTGCCCGGAGAAATCAGGCTCCTTATCCTAAAAGCCCTGAGACAAGACGGCTGCTCACTGGGTCGCCTGGCCACAGTGTCTCGAGAGTGGCAAACTGAACTCGAGCGACATAACTTTGCTCGAATCAAACGGACACCATCGCGCCTCGATGATTTTGCTTCGATGACTCATCGCAATCGGGCTCTCGTTGGCTCTATTTGGTTCTGCTTGGAACTAGACGACTATGATTGCACCGCGTGCGCACCGAAGAATAGAAGTCTCGTGGACTTGGAAGTAGCATTTGCTGTCAGCGATACCGATCACTGCCCTATCACCGCGTCGTTTGAGAATCTGTTCTCGATTCTTAGCACATGGGGTGCTAATAGCGATGTAATGCTCGATATTAGCATCTACTCGCCTAGTGATTCGAAGCATTGGTTTAAATACCTGACCTTTATGCCCGATACCCCTTCAGATATGCTAGGTAGTGGTGGTGGCCTTGGCGCTATAGAGCAGAAGATATCCAACCAAATCCACAATGAGCCTCAGCATGGCTGGGTTGCTGGTTTTCGACACTCCGCTCCACCTTCAGCAGCTATCTGCAAAGTGTTTGATGCAATTATGGAGGAGGGGCTATTTTGATAGTGTCATCTGTCCCGGCAGTAACTAGTTCGCTTCTCCGGCAACAGAACCGCCGGAGATGGAAACCCGACTCGCTTGCACATATGTTTGCCCGTTTCCCTAGACTCTAGGAAGTCCGCTACGAGCCCTGGAGGGAATGGGATTTTATGCAGAGGGATACAGATGGAAGTGAGTATCCTCTCCTTTGTATAGGGACTCTATTACTAATAATCCGCATCCTGTCATCTAGGATACCAATATCTTTTCAAGTCTATCCTTCATCGTAGATGCTAGCCTTTTCTTCCAGACCGAGCCCTCTTGGGAGTGGCCGAACCTAACCTCGCTGGTGCTTACTTTGGAATTGCTTGCGCCCGACGAGAATTCCATCGAGATTGGAGCTATGCTTCAGGCAGCGGCGGCAGCGGCCATGAAGATGCCGCGGCTGGAAACAATGGAGATTTGGAACGGAAGAAAGGGGCTGGCAGCACTCTTCAAGTATTAGGCTTTGCGCGGTATTCAGCAGGCTAGAATTATTTGGAGAGCCACATGGGAATGGACCATGAAACCATCTATGATACAGGCTTGGGAAGCCGTCGCACATCAGTATAGTGGCTGGAGACTCAATCAGGTTCAGGAACTGCTAGATGAAGCTGTTATCAAGTCTCACGGTGATGCAATTCACTACCTTAAGCTTTCAAGCCAGGTCATTCGGCCAATCTCGTTGCAGCAGATCCGGGCAGAACGGAAAGTTCTAGAGGGCATGAAGACCGTGTGATGGGCGCGCTGTATAAGAGCTAATTTGAAGTTGATGCTACGCCAGCTGTGCCAGGATACGATTATGCCCAAGAACATACGAATCTGAATTGCCACGATTCAACCCAGACTATGTGGCTGCCCCCGACTGTCATGAAGGCGAGGTATGGTATAATACACCTCTGATCGTGAGGACATCTTGCTGCCGCAAAGTTGCGGAGAGAGATGTGACCTAAATAATCCACTTTTATGCACCTAGATAGCATATAGATACATGCATAAACTGGGAGGTACCTGCTCCATTCATGCACAGCCTTCCGCGTATGATTCACTCCTTGCCTCTCTTTTTATTTCCTTTTTAATTTAATCTCCACCGCCAGCGAGCCATGCCCAAAAAATTTATTCTAATCTAGATTCATCCCATGTCCAAAAAATGAAAAGAGAAGGAGAAGGAGGAGCATCTCTTTACAGATCCTACAAGGCTTGTGCATGATATGATGATGATGATGTAAGGTAGCCGCATCGTACAAGAGGAAATAAAATAAAATAAAAACAGCACCGTGAAACGCCATTCGATGCAGCAAAGTCATAATGCCCGGATGATGTAAAGTCGGAAGAGAGAGAAAAAAAAGTATAATTCTCGGGAGAAACGGAGGGGAAAAGAGACGACGCCATGTCCCACGCAAAAATGCTCCTCTCCCTTTTGCTTCGTCTTCTTGCATCTCTCTAATACTCGTAGATTATCGATCGGATTCGAGCTCGTAAAACAAGAGATATACTTCTTTCTGCATTCCCAGAACCTCACTGGTCTTGGCCTCGCGAACCTTTTCATCGCTCACCCGCCACCACTTATCTGGCAGGGGTTTCCGTTTCTTGGATCGCTGAGCTTTAGGCACTGCCAGAGCACCAGGAGAGCCTGCTCCACTGTGACTCGTCTTTGGAGGAGCTAGTTTGGAGATTGCTGATTTGGTAGATGCGGCGACAGAGCGTAAGCTACTAGTCTCGTTATCCTTCTCCTTACCATTCACTGAAGTGCTTGGAGAATCGGGAGGAACGCTTCGTGGTGGAGCCGATGAGGATTCTAATGAAGGAGTCGAGGCGCTGCGTTCTGAGGCTGGTGAGAGCAAATCTGGAGTTGAGACTGAAGGGCTGTCAGTCCGGCGAGCTGAGATCTCAGGGGTAGATATCGGCGTCGGTGTCTTGCTGTAGACCTCGGAGGGCTGAAAGGTGTTGATATTCGCATATGGTGACGGCATATTTTGCCTCCTGTAGGCCTCATAATGCCCGCTATTGTGGCCTCCACGATGCGTAACCATGCCGAGAAGTTTGTACTTTCTCTGATCGGCCACACTTCCTAATGGTAGCTGCTCTGGAAACGAAACCTTGGCCGAGTTCTTTTGGGTCATCTGCCCAATATCGTAGATGGAACGTGACAAGTGAATCGCTAGAATCTTTGGGAAAGTCGACATTCTGGTAATCTTGGCAATTTTCCTCTTCGGCGCATACCGAATATCGCCGAGGTCCACGTCCTCCGGGGGGTGCTCAGGGTCCGTCTCTATGGCTAACTGCAGCTTCTCCATGTTGTCTCGCGCCAAGGCCTGAAAGGTCTCTGAGGTAGACTTCGCTATTTCTTGTTCTAGGTTCTTCTTGGTCTGCAACAGTCGGCACATCTCGCACTTGAAGTCATCAATGTACTCTGTCTTGAACACCCCATCAAAGCAAGAGTTAAGTGATGTAGAAGAGACTTGAGGTACAGCCAAGGTGAGAGAGCAAAAACTTTCCTCCCGTGGTCTTGTAGTGTATCCACAGGTCTGGCATTGCAAATGCGATTCATACTTTCCTTCTAATGGAAAGCCTTCCTCCAACTCAGGGAGGATTTGAATCTCGCGAACAGCCTTTTCAACCTCGGCTAGGTCAACGCCTTTTTGGGAGCCCGACTCAGACCCATTCGCGCTGTTTATGCTAGGGGCATTTGAATGAGATTTCTCGTCCGTTGTCTGGCCCTGATGCAAATTTTCTGAAGCGTCCTCCGCCGGCGCAACCGTGACTGGTGGCAAAGTCCCTAGTTTGCGTGCATGCAACCGTGCTCTCTGACCAGCGTGGTACTCGTCCTTGAGTCTTTCAGCAACTATTTGCAAAAACTCCTGTGCGTCTTGTTGCTGCCTGCTTATGCGCTGCTTGAAAGCTACCTCTAGCACCCGCACAAATTGAAATGGAGAGATCGCTTTCCTAGCTATGGGGCGCTCATTAAGCGCATCCAGCATTTCCTTCAGTCCCTGGGTAACGAGTCCTTCCTGCAGGCCCTGGAGCTTCCACTGGGGCATGTGCTTCCCCTCCGGTTGTACCAAATTCGCGTATACGGCTGGGTCCTCGATGCGGCGGCGGTGTGTCTCGCGAATCAAGTAGACACGCAACTCACCAAGCCCTGCCAGAGCTTGCAAGACTGAGTTGATGAAGCAATCATTGGCCTGGTTGCGCAAACCGACGATGGTCTTCTTTTTTGAGCTCGTGGTATCATGATCGAGAGTAAAGTTGGGTCCAAAGACATATATCAGAGCAACAGCAGCGAGCGAGGCTCCAGCAGCGTACGAGACGACAGTGGACGACCTGTCCGGCATAATTCGTTGTTGCGCCTGACCTGCGGAAGGCTCGGAGGTAGAAAGTCGGGTCCTGGTGGTTGTCGATGCGGAGAAGGGACAAGTCGACAGGGTACAGTTCGGACCTACAGACCAACGCCTAAATATTCGAGAATGGTAGAGAAAAAAGGAGTCCTGGGCAGAAACAGCAGGGAAGGGAGAGGGAGAAAAAACCACAGCTCTCGTTTGTCTTCAAGTGGACGTGGTGGGACGCGCATACGGTGACGGCATCGCAGGGAGGATAGGGTCCAGCCGAGGCAGATCGAGTATATGCGGCGGCACTGCAGCTCTGCAGACAGCCAAAGCAGCAGTCGTCTGTCTATGCAGAATATGTATCTAGTCCATATGGCACGTATATACGTATGTATATATATATATCAAGATACGCAAGGCGGATCAAAACTTCTTTTCCAGGACAAAGGGCCCAGTGTCAGATTCTCCGCGCCGTAGAAGTGGTTGATAGTGGTGACTGATGATGGACGCCGGGGGTGGGAGAGCGAAAGCGGCATCAAGGCATGTCACCCCAGAAATCTAGACGGCAAAAGTCCAAGGCGGAAGATTCGGTCAGCTGCCCCGGTTGATCGATTGTGTTAGTCAGCCAGCCAGCCAGTTCAGTCGGTCGTTCAGCCTAAATAAAGGACAGAAGAATGAAAGAGGAAAATGCAGAACAACTAAAGAAAAGAAGTAAGAAAAGAAGAAAAGAGTGGAGGGAGGGGGGAGTAAGAAGAGGTGAGCAGAAAAGGATCGTTTGTGTGGAGAAAATCGAGGCAGCCAAACAATGCTATGCGAGATGCGGCCTTTTGGCATGTCGTTTTTGGCAGGTCGTACCTGACCGACCGACCGGTCGATGGTAAAACCGATAGACTGCCTAATGATGGAATGGCCGGCTTAATTGGCACCAGCAATTCTGATTATGTGCCTTATTATGTAGGTACCGCCTCTAAATTAGCCGGCCGAACCCTTCTCTTATTCTTTTTCTTTTGGTGGCGGCTGTTAAAGACGCCACACCACGACTAAGGTACGTACTGTTCCGGAACGCCACAACGCCTCGGCTGCATCACCACCATCACCATCACCATCACCATCCTCTTCCTCATCCTCCGCCGCATCACGGCTAGATATGTATGAGGTGGGTATATTCTATGAGACTCTAATTCCTTTTAAATCTGCTGAGCCAAGGGATATGATCGGCCGGTTGGTCTATTTTCCAGTCTAAAACGTCCCATCAACTCTGTGTGTGAATCCGTCGGCATAGTACACATCAATGACTCCTAGACTTGCCTGCCATGCCATCTAGTTAATATATACATAATATCAGCAGAGTGGGGGGGGGGGGGGGGGGGGGGGGGGGGGGGGGGGGGGGGGGGGGGGGGGGGGGGGGGGGGGGGGGGGGGGGGG
>CAKNET010000087.1:0-104199 GCA_930272545.1 Sphaerostilbella broomeana | reverse complement strand
ATTGTCTACGAAAGGAAATTAGTGGGGCTGGGGTCAGGTCAGCCACTCGACCTCAGGTCAGTTGATCTAAACCCACGGAGCAATGTGCCAGAGAGGTCAAATGCTGAGTGTCCTGGACTATTGGGTTTCTTACCCATCGAATTGATTGGAAAAGAAGATGGCGATAAGAGAAGCCAACGAGACCTCAATGACAGCGAGAAAGAGCTAGAATTAAATAAACTTTTTGTTTTCATTTTTTGTGAAGTGATAATTAATGCGGTATTATCATATAAACTAGACCTCTTGGTTTCACGTTAGCTCAATACTATTGGACAACTTGCTCGACGCCATATTTTACGTGAAGCTCACTGCAAATACAGTGTCGTGCACTAACAGGAAGAGCTCCTGCTGGTTAGGGGCGTTATCGGAGTCAGCACGCAGGCAAGCTTATCTCCGCTAACTCGCGAGAGCTCCCCGCCATGACAGCTTACATATGGCGTCACGGCGTTTATGTAATACCCAACTTCATCTGTGGTCGTGAATGCGCCCACCAAAGCAAGATAATCGATTCCGTATCCCGTAAACTCACCATCTCGCGTCTCAACCTGGCTGATTCATAGAGTACGATAACCACATATTACAATGCGTGTTTGGCCGTAATCTTACCACATCGCAGTGAACTGACTGGGCGTCCACCCTGTTCCGTGGGTGCCGGGATCCCTCTTGATACCTGCGGGTGATTCATTGTCGTCTCCGATAATTTTTCTCTCTGGTTGGAAGCCTCCGGCTATTTATTGACCATGGCAGAATCTCATGGCAATGCTGAAGACCACTCAAGTGAGCATTCAGTTGCTTGGGAGGATAGGGAAGTCAGCGACGATGGTGACATGTTCTACTACGACCTTGATGATGGAAACGGCGATGACGACGACGAAGAAGCAGAAGAAGGAGGAAATGGCGATGATGATGAAGATGATGACGAAGATGATGACTACAACGATGAGCCAAATGAAGAGGACGATGAGTTCCATGGTTCTAGCCCCTCAACTCTCCAAATCTTTTCGGCTCTAGCTAATCTCTTTCAGATGCTGAAGATGGGGATGTGGCCGACGACGACGATGACGAAGGCGGCTTCCAATTTCGCGTGGTAATTGGAGATGAGGAGGCGCAAGATATTGCAGCTATGCGACTGGTATCACTTCTCCGAGGTACAACGCAAAACTGCACTGTTATGTTCAAATGCACGCCTGACTAACTCGTTTATCTCATTCATTAGCCGGTCAGCGATCAGGGCTTCTGACAAGATCACAGCTCATGGCTCTGTTTGGCGGACGCCATCCAGATACCGAACTCACTCAGCCGAAAGACCCCAATCGCTTCCCCAAAGTCCCTAGTGATGAAGGCATGAAGCTGATGAGATCTGGGGTATTTGGTTCAAGTGATGACGGTCTAAAGAAAAAGAAGCAAATTGCTAGACGCATGCTGGATCGGGAATTAGGCTTGGGAGATCATGGTCAGAGAAAGCGAAATAATGAGGTGTTGGCTCAGGTGCGTACGTGAAGGATGATTAGTGGCCTGAGGACGCTTACTTATGAACGCAGTCTATGATACCAGGAACCAAGGCGGAGCAAATAATACATTACGACAATCCCATCTATTCGGGTCAATTCTCAGATGACGGCAATTTCTTCTTCTCCTGCTGCCAGGATTTCAATGTCCGAATGTACGACACATCAAACCCGTATAACTGGAAACACTACAAAACAGTGAGTTACCCGTGGGGTCAATGGACCTTAACGGACGCATCACTCAGTCCAGACAATCGTTGGTTGGCATACACCTCTATTCAAAGCATGGTCTCCATAGCCCCGACCGATCCGAATGACACTGGAGATCCATACTCACTCGATCTTGACAACGGAGAAGGTGGCTCACGGCACTCATTCTGGCGCAACCGTGGCTCGTTTGGAATATGGTCTGTCAGGTTCTCGGGGGATGGCAGAGAACTTGTAGCCGGTACTAGTGCACATTCTATTGTTGTTTACGATATTGAGTCTAGGAGGGTCTTGCATCATATCGCAGGACATGAGGACGATGTCAACGCCGTCTGCTTTGCTGACAAGTCCTCTCCTCACATTCTGTACTCTGGCTCAGACGACACAACTATCAAGGTATGGGACCGGAGAAGCATGGGTGATAGGAGAGAGGCTGGCGCATTTGTTGGGCACATTGAAGGCTTGACATACATAGACAGCAAGGGCGATGGGAGATATATCCTTAGCAACGGCAAGGATCAAAGTATGAAGCTCTGGGATCTACGGATGGTCATGTCTACAGATCGCTTCCGGGACGTTCACAGCCGTGGGCACAACCGTCTAGACAGATTTGACTACCGTGGGGAGGACTATGACGAGGACGAATGGGACGTGCATCCCCACGATAATTCTCTGGTAACGTTCCGAGGCCACCGAGTGCTCCGTACACTCATCCGATGTCACTTCTCGCCTCCCTCTGCGACGAACTCTCGCTACGTTTATTCGGGGAGTGCAGACGGCAAGGTGTACATCTGGAATATGGACGCCACCAAAGCAGGGGTTATCGATGTGAAGAAGGCGACAATGGGATCTCGGCGGGTTGATCGTCGGACAAGAGCATATTTCGATGAGCCTGGTGGCTGGAACACGTGTGTCCGTGATGCCAGCTGGCATCCCAGCGCACCAGTTATTGTCGGTAGGCTTTATCCTCTTTTGAAGAGTCTTCCTCGTCTCAATTTTTCTGGATTTCTAGAAACGGTTACTGACGTTTTTGTTCTTTGGCAGCCTCGGCGTGGAACGGATACAGCATGGCGCGAGGAACTTGTTCTGTTCACGCATTCAACGACTCGACCGAAGACGAAGGCGAACCTCGTATGGGATATAGCGTGGGTGATGAGTTGGAGCCGAAGCCTGATACGTATTTTTACCCAGGCAGTCAGTAGTGGAGGGATGGGCGGATTTCAAGTTGAAATACCTATGTACATCAAGTCAACTCATCGTACATATGTAGCAGTCTACAAGTCATACACCATTTCTAGGAAATTTCTATATTCCATGTTGTTCGTAACCCTGGCAGTATCCCACAATCGGGGTTTTACACATTCTCTCGCCCGACAGGGTGAAGCAGGCCCGTGGGCTAGGGAAAGTGACGTCCGCGGCACCAGGGGTTATATATAGGCTGCATGAAGCCAAGCAACCACAAACCCCCTGAGGAAGCCAACCCTACCCTGCCTGTCTGCATCTAGGATTTTCAGCAGATGCCACACCCCAATCCAATCGGATGTGGTGGCACTGGGTTTCGTTCTGGGCTGCTGAATTGAGTTCTGCGCTTATTATCCTCCTATCACGTCTCGCCAGTTGCCATCTTTGGAGTCATGAGAGCACAGTAGACATATGTGAACAAGTCCTCTGCCTGACCTTGTTGCAGCAGCTATGGCCCATCTGCTATTTAAGAATTAGATATATTACAAGAAAACTTAATAGGGTAACCCATTGATCCATCATCTCACGTTGGCCAGTGGTGGCGCACCATGTTCCAAGGTACGTACCTCGTCTCGCTGACGCCCGCACGGTGCCTCCAGCGCTGTTACCAGGGACGTTAGGTAGCACCAAGGCACGGGGACAGCAGGAGCACAGTGATGCCACTGCTGTCGAATGCCCTACAGCCAGCCGGCGTTGGTGGCTTCAGAGCGGTTGGGGAGTTTGCCCGTCTCTTTGCGTGGGAATACAGTGGAGCTTGGCTGCAGTTCTGGGCCTACGGCGGCGCGTGGCTCGTGCGCACACGCTCCCTTCAGCCTCGCCGCCAGGCAAAGTCAGGCAAGCAATCAAGGTTCGGGCCAGTTTGTTGGTTCCAGCAGAAGCTCGCCAGCAGCAAACAATCCTCTCCAGACGCCAGCCTGAGTATCCATCTTTTCCCTCTTTCTCCCAAACCCCCCCCCCGAACCTCCGCCTTTTCTGCACCCGCAACGGCCTCTCGTGGTGAAGATCCTGTAACTCACCAAGTGTTGACGCAGACGCAGACGCAGACGCGCCGTATCGCATCGCATCTTCACGATCGGCCCCCTTATCGATTTTGCTGGCCCTCTAGCCATCCGATCCGTCCGACCCCCTTAGGCTGCTTTGGCTCCTCTGTTTTCTCCCCCTGCAGTAGCCACAAACCGAGGTCGCCTGACCGACGAGCCGTATACATAGGCGTGCATCCATCTAGTCCTACCAAAAGCATCAAAGGTGTCGCCTAGGGGGAAAAAAGGAGGAAGACGGCGGTGGTCTTGCTCTCCGTGCACGCTCGATCTTATCTCGATCAGCTTGCTAGTGGTGGAGGTTGCTTTGGAGATACTCTTTTGTTCTTATCCACGTTTGCAAATACGTCTATTGGTTGCGCAGTCGCGTTTGCTACTTCTGCTGCATTTGTCTTGTATCACCCCTAATTTGTTGGGCAGCCACCTCCGGCAAGGTTGGTGAGCAGCGAAGACTGAGAGCACAGAGCTTCGTCTTCGAGGAGAAACCATCCTGCAAGAGAGACAGAAAGAAAGAAAGAAAGAGAAAGAGAGAGAGAAAGACGGTTAGGGAGAGAAAGAGATACTCGGGGTAGCTGTTCCTTGCCACTGCTTTCTCAGGGACTGTACGTATTTTGCAAGCTTTTTGTCCTACTTGTTTTTCTTTCCAGTTTTTTTGACTTCTTCATCTCTGTCCTTGATTTCCTGTCCTAGTCTTTTTTTTTTTTCTTTTACAGAATGTACCAAAGACTGTTCTGGTCTCGCAGCTACCTTGAGTGGCATTTGATAGCTGATGATGATTTTTCTCAAAGATCAAGGACAGCGCCTGTATCTCGAAGATTTAATAGCAAACTTTGACCAGCAACACCAGTCTCAATTCTTCTAGACGTCCGCCCCGCGGCGCATATTACTACTAATATCTACCGAAATGGCTGAAGCTGATTTCGAGATTGATTTCTATGGCGACGCTGCCGACCAGTCTAAGCAGCAGGAGCAGCATGATGATGCACGTGCTGGTAACGAACAGGATCACCAAGAGGATACTCATCATCAACATGACGAGCAATTGAACGACCGCCATCTTAGCGTTAGCGGCCATGACGGCGACGCAGAATCATCTACATCTCATCAAGGCACAAAGCGCAAGTCGGAGGAGTTGAGTGACCGGCCCGTTGACAATGGAGCTACGGCAGCCATTATGATTTCGGATCTGAATTGGTGGACAACTGACGATGATATCCGTGGCTGGCTGCGAAAGGCCGAATGCGAATCAGATGTTAAGGAGTTGACATTTAGCGAACACAAGGTTAATGGCAAGAGTAAAGGGTAAGGGTTTTGGTTTTTCGGTCTTGCGGCTGCCTTCATCAGCACTCCTTTATTTTCTACCCTTGTCAGAATGCTTACCACCTACCTGTCTCGTATAGTCAAGCATATGTTGAGTTCCACACACGCCAAGCTGCAACCGCTGCCAAACGCCACATCGATCAAGTGTCCAGTGACGGCGGTCAGCCTGGGCAGAAGAAAATATCAACCTCGTACTGGAATCCTGGGGTAAACCCGTTCCGAACTCTACCTAAAGACGCACCAGCCCGAGTAAAGGAACAGCCACGTGCAGCACCATCAGGACCTTACAATGATCGTGGTAACTTTGGAGGTGGCTTCCGCGGACGAGGAGGCATGAATGGAGGCCGCGGCGGAATGAATCCCAACTTCAACCGCAACTTTAACAACAACATGGGTTTCAATAATAATAATAACAACATGGGTGGTGGAGGATTTAATGGTCCCATGGGCGGCGGCGGCGGCGGCGCTGGTGGTGGCGGCAATTTTGGATTCAATGGCCGTGGTGGTATGATGGGAGGCGGCATGAGAGGAGGGCCTGGTGGCATGCGAGGAGGCCGAGGCGGTAATATGATGGGCATGAACCCGATGGGAGGCATGGGGATGGGAATGCCCGGCAACATGGGAATGGGGATGATGGGTAATGGGATGCCAGGTAGGCCAACTCCAACTCCTTTGCACCTCTTTAACCCGGCGGCGTTGTTACAGCGAACAGAGGCAGGGCAGCCATCTCTGGTGTAGCAGAGGCGTTGCACTATATTGCAACACACCTGGGGGGAGCTTCATACTTCGCCTTGCCCTACGTTCTGCTCGTCTCACCTACCGCGTCCTCCTTCTCCAGCAACACATCACAAATCTGGTCCATTGTTTCGCAATTATAATTTTCTTTTACAGACGCTTGATGCTGATACTGATATAGGATTCCAAGGCATGGGGCCCAATTTCGGAGGCGGCTTCGGCTTCGGGCAGAATCAAGGAGGTGGAGGCGGAGGCGGCGATTGGGGCAATCCCCACGGTGCCAAGCGACCACGGCCCGAGTAACTTCAAACGGCGTGAGAGTGTACACTGACTGGAGGACTGTGCCGGAGATATGATACCTGAAGGAAGTATTTGAGATGTCCGCTACCTGTTTTAATGATTATGGGGTGGATATTTTTGGCAGTGTATGATAGCAGAAACGTTGGGATTTTTCTAAGGATGTCATGGAGGTTTCCGGCGCTAAATTAGCATTTCATTTCCATCTTTTTTTTTTCTCAGAGGGAATATCTGTATCTCTTTTTTCCCCCACCCTTTTATTATGTTCTCCTGTTCTAGTTCGATGCTTCCATTGAGGAAGTGAGGAAGTGTCATTATGGTATTATGACGAGAAGACACGTATGGTGATGCAAATGCATGTTGGGCGCAGACGAGGATCCTCTTGTAAAAGAAAATGGATGAGATGAATACCATGCATGGTATATCAGTACGGGAATTTGGATGAGAAAGCAGAAAAGCAGAAAAGAAAAAAAGAAAAAAAGAAAAGAAAAATCTCAAGAGCACATGGGGTTGCTTTCGTTAGCCCTCTAGTCTTGACATTGAAGTCGCCACCAACTCCTTGATCTGCAGCCACCTATCTACCAGTCTGCCTCTCATTTCCTCATTCCCAACAGCCAGTCCCTCCAGCTCCTCCAGCGTGTGTTCAATATCCCCCCCAAACCGCACCAGCACCTTGCGCAGCTCCACATTAACGCGATCCTCATCCTCATCCTCGTCTCTCACGCCATCCAGCACGTCCTGCCACAGGTGGAGCGGCAAGCAGAGCATCCGTAGCGCCATATACGTGCGGTAGCACGCAGTCTGGGAGTCGAGCATGTATTTCTCCCAGAAGCCCGCGCCCTGGAGGTGGTCCCTCTGCGGGGGGGACATGGACGGGCAGATGTACGGGTCCAACGAGGTTTCGTCCCACGGGTTGACGGCCAGGGGCAGGGTGAAGCCGTATTCGACGAGGAGGGTGTCGTTGGCGTGGGGGCCGTAGCGGATGAAGACTTCGTCTCCGGGCTGGTGGGGGCGCGAGGTCGTGAAGGTGAAGGACTTGTCGTCGAAGGCGGCGGTGCAGTATCCCTCTGGGGTGTGGTTGAAGAGGTCGGCGACAGGCTGGAGAGCCATGTGGTCCTCCTTGGGGAGCTTGCTCGTCGCGGCGTTGGTGTGGTAGAAGGTTCGGGTGTTGACCAGGAGCCAGGCATAGAGGTAGTCGTCCTTGGGGAGATGGGGGTAGGCCGCTGCGACGAGGGCCCAGTCCCTGTTGAACTTGTCTTGCTGCGCCGCCAAGAGCGCCTTGGAGCCGGGAGGGAGAAGCGCGCGCAGCTTCGCGGGCCAGCATATGGGCAGGCTGGCTGTGATGTCGGCGCGGGAAGGGAAGACGGGCCGCCACTTGGCTAGGTCTGAGTTGGCGGTGGTGTCTAGGCAGAGACAGGCGGCGAGGATGGCGTGGACGGTGCCGCCGGAGAGAGATTGGGTGATGGATTTGGGAGCATTGCTGAGGGTGCGAAGCGCGGATATGGGCACTTTGAGAATGACTTCATTTGCCTAGGGGGGTATCACGAGTTAGCCTTGGTGTTGGGTGGTGAGATGCGCTATCCTCAATGCTGTGTGTGAGTCTCAAGAGCTGAGTCACATACACATACATACATACATACATACATACATACATACATACATACATACCTCTAGGCTGCGACTCGCGATAATACCAATACCTCGTCCAGGGAGTTCCTTGGGTTCTATGCCGTTTAATATCAGGCCCTTGGAAGCCGTCCATCTTAGGAGTTGCTCTATAGCAAGTTCCATATTCGTCCGATGGTGAAAGGAGTGGAAATTTCTGTCATTTTAGCTGTTGTAGTGGCTGAGTCACGACTTGTGATAACGCCAAACTACAGATAGCACGCCATTCTTCAGGCCATGGCGGAGATGGGGAACTAGACGCAACTAGCTAGAATTTTGAGAGAAATTATGGAAATGGGGGGAATTTTTTTTTTAGTAATTATAGATATGCTG
Source organism: Sphaerostilbella broomeana (assembly GCA_930272545.1). Classification (NCBI taxonomy): domain Eukaryota; kingdom Fungi; phylum Ascomycota; class Sordariomycetes; order Hypocreales; family Hypocreaceae; genus Sphaerostilbella; species Sphaerostilbella broomeana. Next base: position 95,816 of record CAKNET010000087.1, on the reverse strand, counting down.
GATCGTAAGTAATGAGGAACTAAGTTGGGTCATTCTTTTTCCACCACCACCGCTCACTTGTTTGTTTTAGGGTAAGTAGTTGTCGTTAGAACAACAAAAGGCCACTACACGCTTTGTAATACAAGTCGATGGTCCTATTAAGAAAAGCAGTATCTCAATGTCTGGCAAAGTATCTAACTCAAAGCTCTTGGATTTGAATATATATATATATATATATATAATAGAGAATTGAGGCAAAGGCTCTTGCTTGACGCCTCTACAGTCAAGTTCTTGCCTTTGGTCGTCTCATTAAAGACCCATACAAGTTACATCCCTAGAGTCATGAATTCATACTACCTTTAGATGAGTAACATTATAGTTCTTATAGTTCTTATAGTTCTCTCTCTCTCTCTCTGGATCTTCGCCTGAGAAAGGAAACCGTACATTATCCTGGCATATTCAATCCCCCCCACACTCCATTGCGAGCAAGGGCAGTGACATCGTACTCCGTCAAGTCGAAAAAGAAAACTCTGCCAGAGTTGCAACCAATACATAGCAACGACCCATAAGACGCCTGCATTTGTTCCCTGACTCCAAAGTCAATGAAATCCGACGGCAGCCTCAGCACTGGCCTCCCATTCAGGGTTACGAACCCTCGAGTTTCCTCAGAGAAGTTAACTGCGTATTGTAATGTTTCGATTTCGGAACCACTTTGGCCATCAATCTTGTTGCTGATGTCAATCGGCCGAAGACCATTGTCATTAAATAGCCGCCACTTGTTCCGTGTACTTGTGCCTAGCATCAAGGAGAGATACAGCCCGTCAGGAGAGAATCTGAGCCATGCTTTCTTACCGAAATACTTGGCTGATGATATATCTGGGACATGGATGGCCTCCACCAGCTTCCCGGTAACAACTGACCAGAGTTGAATCCTTGTGCCCTCCGTTCCAACTGCTATGAGGCTGTGATCGGGACTGATAGCTAAGAGCTTGCCATACCCGTGTAGAAGCGCAATGATGGTGCTGTTCGTAGTTTCGCCACCATCAGTGCTCCATATACGCAAAGTCTTCTTGTTGCTGTAGGCACCACTGAGGGAAGCGATGAATTCACCACAACTCGATATGGCCATGGATTCTATGCCCTCCTCCATGTGGATGGTGTTCAAGCAGATGCCGAGATTCATTTGCCAAACCTTTACCACATCCGTCACCGCTCACTGATACAGCGAGCTCTCCATGAGGCGATATCGAGACAGCGGTGACGTAGTCCATATGCCGCTCTTCTCTACTAACCTGGGGTTCCAATTCATTGGTGAGATCCCAGATCTTCTGTTTGCCATCTGTCAAGGCACATGCCAAGAGCTTACCACTCGACGATAGAGATATGTGAGAGGCAAATGTGCCTTGTACTTGGAGTTGCGATCCCACAATTCAATTTGCTGGTAGTCCTCGAATGGTTCTGAGCAGATACATGCAACGACCTGACCATTGGACGACACAGCTACCCCCCTGACCAATTCATGACTTGATTGAGTCTGGTCTTTCATTTCGCCGGTATTCAAGTCCCATATCCCAATGAGACCGTGCGTACCCCCTGTGGCGATCGTTTGTTCGTCTCTCGAGACAGCGAAATCAAGTATTGTCTCAGACGAGGGAATTTCGATGATCCTGTCCGTCGCTCTGCTCCAAATCTTGATCCCGCCACGAATATTCATAAGGAGACGCTGACCATTCTCCAGAAGCACTAAAGGCGGCTCAGGGTGAAATCCATCCAACTTCACATATACATCGTTTTGGACCCCCCAGATCTCAATGACTCCATCATTGTAGCTAATGGCAGCCCAATGTCCATCACAAGAAAGTGCTGTGGATTTTATTTCACTTGAGCAACGACGATGAATCGGCCGTAGGCATTGGTCTTTTTCTAAATCCCAAATAATAATTGGGCCTCCATGATTCGGGATCATAGCTATCCTTCCATTAATAGATAGTTCTGGAAAATTATCAATGTATCCTTTTTTAAAGTTAGTGGTTCTCAAGTATTACTTTGTCTCGATATCCCAGACTTTAATCGTTTCTGGGTAGGAAATGGAAAAAAAGTAACTTGTCATCAGGAGAGAATTGAGCGCGTGACAACATGTTGACATTTTCTATTGTTATCTCGCCCAGATTCCAATTGATAAACGGGGTAGGCCTCACTGTGACTCGACTCTCTCTGTTTTTTCCATTGCCAAATATATTTCGGATGGTGCTTTTCTCAGGAGCCAAGATGAGAGCTGAGCAATAAACATGTAGTGGATTTTCCTCAATCATAGAGCGAAACTCAAGGACAAATCGGACTCCGTCGTCTAGAAATGACATGGCTGCGGAGCCATGGTCAGGCTAGTAGTTCATCAGCACCAGGGCGTTGCAGGTATATGGGTTCCTAATGAAACTTATATCCACTGAATCTCGCAGGTCTTTCATCATATTCAAAGCCACAGTTATCTTCCCCATGAAACTCATAACCTCAAGCCATTCGAGGAAATGGCATCTTAAGAAACGATGTGCTTGGCTATCGTCAGTGACTGATTTCCCGCCCTTCTTCCAATGATGGGCCCAAAAGGCTGAAGCGTATTGAACATCAGCAGTGATGAATTCCGTCACACGATCGCTTCGCGACTTTTCATCTAGGCTTCTGATATTGTCCAGTTCACATTTGTTTTTCTCAAGACCACCATCCCTGGATAGCAAGGTGATACACTTTCTTGCAACTTGTTCGTGCATGGCCACCTCATCGATGTGGAACTTCATGGTATCACTGGTTGATGGGTCCACCAGAAAATCTCGAAATGATTGATGGCATATCCTGATTGGATAGGTATAGTCGGATGGGACGATCAACACTGAATATAAAAATGCTAGCCTCTCTCTAATGAGTAACACGTCAACATTAATCAGATTTGCCAGGGTAGAATCTGCCAGGGGGGTGGCAACTGTGATGATTGTGCCAACGATTTCCTTGAAATCTGAGATTGCGGTCTCACACTCAGACTGATCAAGTCCAGTCAGCATGTTGTTCAATATTGGCAGGTATACAGCGCCCATTTTGCTACTACCGCCACCTTCTAAGATGATTCGAAGTCGTTTGTCAGGGCCACCTCCGCCATGACGTTTATTTTCAATGAAACGACAAGCGGTAGCAGCAAATATGAAGGATGGACTGGCTGCATTGACTAATTGCTGAAAGGTTGAGGGATCGGGCCAGGGTGACGGTAGGTTGGCTGACTTCTCAAGATCTTTCCTGATCTTCTGTAGTCGAATCCTAAGGAAGGTTGAGATGTCATGGCGAGATTCATCATCCGGAATATTGCTTAGGGATTTGCACTTCCGCATGTGATAAATGTCATCGAATTCAACCTGCAAAGCAGCTTCCGGTCGACTAGTCATAAAAACCCTCAGAGGTATCTTAGTCGAGTTGATAAGACGAGCAAATAGATTGATTATAGTGCGAGAGTCTCCTTCGAACTCACACTCGTCAAGAGCATCCAAGACAATAATTATAGGAGTAGAAGTTGCCATAGAAGTATGATGATGTGCTTCATAGCCCTCTTTAAGAGGACCTAAGATCAGTTTCTCAAACTGAACTCGTATTGACTTATCTGTGATGGAGGGCTCAGACTCGATGACATTTCTAATATGCTTAGCAATGGATGGCAAGATGCAGACGAGCTGATTTGTAATGGTAGCCAACAACCTTCGAGTGTTTGAACGGTTTGTGTCGCTCTTGTCGAAAAAGAAGCTTGCTCCAAGACAGCGCTTGCTGGCAAAGTTACTGGCCACCGTGTATGCTATGGCGGATTTGCCCATTCCTGCCATCCCCTGTAGCCAGAATATTCGAAAATCATCTGATGATATAGCCCAATCATAAATTTCATTCAAAATTGATGTTCTTGTGTCCCTATAGCATAGAGACTTTGCTTGATTGTCATGCGAATCAAATGTGGCGCCATCAACGGACGGCAGCTTACCCATCACAAACCGTTGATCAGGATTCAGGATAGGGGCATTATTTCTGTTAATTATCAGTGATATTTAAACACGGGTCGAGTTGTGAGGGTCATACGGTTTCATGACATCGATATTTTCCTTCAATGCTTTGTAGAGAGGGACATCGCGGCCTCTACATTTGTTGAGCCCCGAGTGATCTGCCTCGATGTCTATCGCAGTGCCTATCCCTCGTGCAGAATCTCTGCTTACGAGCTTTATAATGTTGTCAGATACAAACCAAATTCTTTTTTTTTTTTAAGAAGGTGACTCGAAAACGTACCAAACCAAGTGACACTCCTCCAATATACGTAGGTTTTGTCTCATAAAACGACGTTATTTGCATGCTTGACCGATGCCGTTGCCTGTGTTTAAGACGTTCCACAAAGCGATCTTCCAAGTCTGATAGATATCTCGAATGGTTCCTTAGCGACAGAAGCAGTGCGTTACTTGATCCCAACAGCCCAGTGAAGTATGTAACGACAGCGCCAACCAGAGACAAAGGGGCACCCTGATGGGGGGTTCCAAGAAATATAACACCTTCTGTGCTTTCTAGAATACCATCCACGGCTTCCTCTTTAGAAAATAGGCCGCATAATGTCTATGATACGAGAGTTAGCGCGGTACGGACTGGAATCAAGGTATTGCTGACGCACCTCTTTGATGATGATGCCTCCAAAACTTTGGCCTATGAAAATGATCGGAATAGTCGGTTGCATTCAAATAGTTTAAGTTTCACGAATTTTGACGAAGACTTTGGATCATTTGCGAGACGAGCTTACCGGTTTTGTTGATCGATGATCAATGAGTTCTTTCAGCAGCTTGATGCCGATCTGCTGGGAACTCTTTTCAGGACCATCACGAAACCAATCTGAATTATGAGAGAATCGCAGGATCCTGGCATCTGGAAAATCTCCCGGCATGAGATCCTTCAAGAGATCTATGCGTTTTGAAGGCACGGATTTAGGAGTTTTAGCCTTTGCATGCAAAGTCGCAGTCCACGTATAATCGGGATTGGCTCCAAGACCGTGAACAGCTACGATTCTACAAAATGTTGGTAAGGATTCAAAGCCCCCCCCCTTTTTTTTTTGCTATTTCACAACACATAGATGTAGATTGACTTACTCAAATGCAGGGTCCTCTGGATCAAATACCACCTCCAGACCATCGGGACGGTCGGCGTCACGACGTCGCACAACTCGAACCACGTATGGGAAGAGCTTTGCGAGGGGTATTGTAATTGCTAGTATCAAGGTGAATGCAAGAATAAGGCGACTTTGAGTAAGTTGCGATAATATGTTGGAACCTAACGCCGACGCCATAATAGGCTTGGATAAGTGACAGCGCTGGATAAATTTATGTGTCGACGACACATAGCCTATCCTGAGCAGATGAATGAGATGCAAACGGTGGTGGAATTCTGGGAGAAATGGAGATTTTAGGCGGTTTATGCACGTCCGCTGCCCGACACCACTCAGCTGTGGTTAACGAGCAGGGCTATATGCAGCTCGGGAGCCTACCACATCACTGCATGTACGAGACCTTGGAACTAATAGCCTGATCCAAGAATTTAACGATAATATCGAATAGAAGCAAGAACCGTCAATGGAATTTGATTCGGAGTGGGGAGTGAGACAAATCCTTCAAGAAGAGGTCTGGTAGGCCGTTACCAAACTCCATGGCCGAGTTAGATGGCTAGTGTGTAGCCAACATGTCGAGATTGAGGTTGACTAGCGCCTATGAGTCGAAGCCAGCCCTGACTTGACGGCGCTTAAATAACGTGTGATAATGAAACGATGACTGAGCAAGGGAGTTACCAAAATAGCAACTGGCAATTCTCCGGCTTTTGGTCGCTACGGCCTTTTACTATGCCTGAAGATGACCAACGACCAACACCATCAATGAATGAAGGACAGCTTGCACATACAAGGAATAGACTGTTCTGGTAAAAATGAAATATATAACATCGAGTGACAACCTATTGAAAGACTGCAGCTGTTTCTAACGATTTTCATCCGGCTGCCTATTGTGGCATGCCTAGTTTGGCTAGGAACAAGTTCGTTCCGAGGAGGTATTGTATTCAAGTACACCTGTTGCAAGAATCTTTCCTTCCTATTATGAATAGCCCAAGTATGGATATACCAAGTGAGTCGCAGGATCCCAAGTCGGCCGGAAGCATCCTATCGCTTCGGGGCTGGTCCTGGAGGTGATATGTTTGTGGCTGTTAGAGACTTTGTGGTTAGTTTAAACCCACGTCCATACCGATCCTTGAATTCGGAAACAGGCAAGTTCTCTTCTTCATCATGGCTGGCTTCAGGTGAAGCACTGTTTCGCGGGGAAGTGCCTGGACCGTGGTCTGCATGTCGAAGCGTAATACTTGTCATGTCACGCGATAACTGCTGCAGCGAGACATCACTAAGATGACCTCCAACTTGTCGTGATCTCCAACCAAGACCCCTATTTTTGCCATGGATAGTCTTGCCATTTGTTGAAATCATGAATTGGACGGCATCTCCTGTGGCGTAGTTGTCAATGATGCTGACGGATTCCTTCAAGTGGTGTTCTGCCTTGGAGCAAATATCCATGCATTGCCGAGCAGTCTCCCATTCATCGCGCAACCTTGTCAGGTCAGCAATATCGTCTTCAGATGTCATAGATCGTTTAGATTTTGTTATTAATCGGTCCATTAGCTCTTGCATATGCTTCTCCAGCCTTACGGCCGTACTGGCAAGGCTTGACTTGCATTCCTGTAAGCCCGTATTGGTGACTCTTTCAGGGAAGATATCCGGATCACCAGCACTGGAGGAGTCATTACTGTCATTGGATCTAAGCTGAATCTGATCAATGTGCTCGGATAACTGGGCGCAAATTTGGAGGCACTTTTCAGTGCTCATTCGCTCCTCCTTTATGCTTCGCAATTCCACTGCATCAGCATCAGACTCCGTAACTGTGTAATCAAATATAGTCTCGAGCTTATCATCGATACTCTGAAGACGAGACTCGAGGTCATCAGTCGTTGTTTTGATAAGCTCTCTATACTCTTGGAGGCCTTCTGCATTGACAGAGTGCTTCCGACTAGTTGTTTAGAAAATGGTTAGAGGAGGAGCTTCGGCGCTAACAAGGTGGCATGGAGAATGCTTACAGATTTGCATCAGTTAAAGCAATAGTGATGGTCAGCTTATACCCAGCGAGAAGACGTCGAAACTCGTCAATGTCATCCCCCATATATCTAAGCTTAGCCCAGTCTCTAAAGCTTGTCCTATTGCCACCTGATCGAGACGAACATTTGATGAGTTCTTTTTCAAAATCTGCACAAGCGCTACCACATCGCAGAAGAGGAAGATCGAGCGGGGAGAGATCTACGTCAGTGATGGCATTTATCGTCTCGGTCAGCGGGCCCAGCACCGCACTCAACGCTGCAATCTCGTCCATGAGGTCGCGCACCCGCTTAGGATGAGATTGAAAGCTGTTGACCGTGTCATAGAGCGTGACGCTTGCCTGGAAAGCGAAGGTAGCCAGAGCCACCAGCCCGGAAGCCACGCCGATTGCTTCTGCCATCGCTTCAGATTCTTCTTAGGGAGTAACACGGCAAGTTAGGTGGCGGAGGCACCATTGAGCTGGCGGCGATCTAGCCAGCTATATAGGTGTGTTATCTGCCAAAGCAGCCCTGTGACTGCTTGTTGGTTGCGCGCTCAAGATGCCGAGATTCTCCAACAGATCGAGGGGCTCTTCATGCGGGGCAATGGCGCAAAGGGCCTCATTAGCAAGTCTCTCTGATCAACGGTTGTGGATGCCTGTGACGGGCGCCTAAACGGCCAATCATCTAGCATCACCCCCACCAGGAAATCGACTAGCAGGGGAGCTGGGGGGAAAGGGGGTTCGTTCGATGTCGTTAGATGCACAGAGTTGATTGTTGAAGAGGATTGATTCCTTCTCAAGCAAACTAAGTTATCTAAAAATATTGGCGGCACCTCATCAAAAGCCCACAGTTTGGTTGGAAGATACGCAGAAAGGACCGGTCACGTGCCCTGACGGCATCAACAATCATCCCGCGACTCCCATCGACAAAGGAGTGAGTTCCTTGAGAATCAACATCACACATTCGCTACAGAAGCCCCCCCACGATTACGGATGAACGGCGCCTTTGCCAGAGCATCTGCCTGCACCTTCCAGATGTCCCTTCCCAGCTCCACAAGCTTGGATCCAAAGTCCTGGAGCAACTCCTCTGGATTGAGTGGACCGTCCCAAACCATCTTATGATATTCTTCGTCTGAGCCAAAAGTTGCGACGTTCCAGGTCAGCTTCCACCTCTCAATCGCCTTGATGGCTTCCGGATTCTTGCTTTGGATGTTTGCAGCAATCATATAGAATGATGATCTTTTGGCGTGGCTAGTTCTTGGCTTACAGAGTGTCACGGAGGCAAATTTGTGGAATTGCTGGACGAGGTTCACAGTATCCCACGCCTCGAGTTTGTGAAGCAGAATGATCATGGTCCCTCCCGAATTCAGATGTTCTAGACCAAGGGCCAACTGGGTCGTCGTCAGCCTTCTTGCTTCTCGTGTCTCTCGATACGAAGCCCGGGGGTGCGTCCTAAGAACTTGGCCGTCACATAAGACGAGATCGAACCCCTGGTGAGGTTCAAATTGCTGCGGCAAGAAGTTATCGGCGTCGGGATGATCTTTGGGGGTCGTTTCCACGCCCATATCCACATTGCACATGGTAATGTCCAGAAATCTCTGTTCAACACCAGAGGTCTTTGGTAGCAAGACTTTATGGCCTCCGCTGGAGACCGGCAGGCTAAAAGCCAAAGTGCGAGACCCCGGGTTTCGATCCAATGCTGTTGCGAGAAACCCACCTGGGGCCATACACATATCCAATATTTTGGGGGGTTCTGCGTTCCTGTACTGAACTGCAAAGGCGCCTGTGGATCGGTGAAGTTCCTCTCCAATGGACTTCATGATTTTATAAAACTGTGCAGCCATACGCTCATCACATTCGTCCGCATTTCTGCGCTGTCGTTGGAAGAATACGTCGCCTTGTGGATTATTCCACCCCTATGGCAAGGACAGTGCTCAGTAATGGCAGATGCTTCCTGATAGCTGAGTGGCTTACCACTTGTCGCAAATCGCTAAGTCTACGGAACTCACTACAATTTTTGATTAAATATGGCACGATGAGGTTGCTGGCCCGTACATGCCATGAGTCTTGCTTTTCCGAACTTCCTTCTGCGGTGAGCTGAAGACTGGGTGATTCGCCTTGAGCGTTCAATGTTGCGGATTCCATATTGAGGGGCGTGGATCTGATGCTCCGAAGGATGTAAAGTGCTGTTTTTAAGAAATGAGAGACCCGTAAGGTGTTATAAATGATGGAAATCTCTGCCAGATCGTTTGCGAACCACAGAAGGCATTGCAACATAAAGTGCTCACACGCTTCAGGATGGTGGCATGCGAAGGTGATTGGTGCACATTACTAGCCGTACTGGCCTCCCGCAGAACCTAGCCGCCTCATTATTGGGCATTTGTAACGATGTATCCCCCCTCATGACCAATTCACTTTAGATGCAGAGCGCTTTGTATTTGGCTCATGCTGAGCTTTAGGTTGTTCAAACTATGAATGGCCACGTTGATATTTTCTGTGCCTTGGGAACTTGTCCGTTGGGGATGTTAGAGGATGTACTCCATCGTTCAATATTCGCTTGAAGAATATGGGAGTATAATTAGCTAATAGAATGGCAATTAAATCCGAAGTTGAAATTTCTTGTAGTTAGGGAATTCTTTATGAAGAAGTCTAGCCAAAGGTACGTCCATGATGTGAGAACTAGCGAATTATGGTCACAGATGTTTGTGCTACCGCAAATGGACATCCTATGTCATCTTCCTCAATTCACCTGGACTCTATGTCACCGAATGCCGTTATATGAAATGACTGCTACGTGAATTTGACCTACAGTTTTAATTAACATCAACATAAGGAAAAGTTTCCAACATTCTAAACCGTAGTCCAGTCACCGCATGCATATCTGGCACCAATTGCTGGGGTTGATTCTCGTCATCTAGTTCCTTGACAAGCATAAAGCTTTCAGTTCACTTGGAGAGGGTGCAAGATAGCTACACCATCACCATTACAATGTATGGAATAGATAGTCGCCATAAACAAGCTCTTAGGAGCGTCCGTAACATCACCGACTTCTCACCGACTCAATTCCGGCACGGCCCGCCGGGATAGGCCCGCGTCTTTCCCCCGCCATACTTCGGCGCCGCGGATCCAGCCTAAGTGAAAGAATGCGATACTTTGTTTGCTCCATCCGCCCCGGTCTTGGTCCTGTACATGGCTTGTCAGGCGTCTTTTAGTCCCAAATAAGGTATATCTGCATGTAAGATCTGTTGGAACAGCACGTCTGACTTGTACTCGGCCCTGTGCCCGACGGCGGGTCAATTCGCGCGAAGCCTATCGCAGCTTAACGCATGTCCTAGCGCCAGCTAACAATGCATGATGGAAGACGGGCACGAAAGTCCGACTCCACCCGCATAACTGGATTAGCTGACGACGGGGAATTGGAAGTGCTGGGACGTGAGAACGAACCCTGGCGCCATGCCATTGCCCCAAGCTCAGATTCCGTCTCACCTACCTACATACTTGCCACCTCCAGATTTTTTTTTTAAACACTCACTTTCTTATCCTCAAATATAACCTGCCCCCAACTCACCAAGGCGTCTCGCAGATGGGCGCTGGATCAACCACCTCACGATGACGGCAATCACATTAGGGAAGAGCCATGTTGGCAACAGCGTCTGCGTTGTCGGAACCGGCGTCATCGGACTGTTGGCGGTGAAGAATTTGACGGAGCAGGGCCTCCAGGTAACGGTGCTGGAGCGTAATGAGTACATTGGAGGAAACTGGCACATATCCGACGATCCACAGCAAGTTTCCGCACTATCAGGAACCAAGGCAAACATTTCCAAAGAAACAGTAAGCCATGGGCCGTTTTCTCGTACAATCTTCAGTCGCGCAATTGAACCTCTAATTGTCCATCGGGTGTTAGAATTCATTTACGGACTTTCCTATGCCAGATGGTAAGTTGAAATGGACAATCCCTCACATGGTGAGAGCGGTGCTCAACAGCAGATTGCGTTAGACTATCCTTCTTTTCCGTCCGCCAAGCAGCTAGGAGACTACTTGGAGGCGTATGTTGATAAATTCAACCTCATTCGCTACATTGAACTTTCCATGTCCGTCACTGGCATCAAAAGAGATGAAAGTGACACCGCCTGGATAGTGTCCACCAAGAACCTAAAGACTGGAGATGCGGCTGAGCGAAGATTCGACAAAGTGGTCGTCGCGACCGGCTCACTCAGTGTCCCAAACGTGCCTGATGTCAGAGGTATTGACAAATTTGGCGGAGATGTCATTCATTCTAGGGAGTTTAAGGACCCGGCCAAATACGCCGGTAAGAACGTCTTGGTTGTGGGCATGGGCGCCACAGGAGCCGATACACTGAGCTTCTTGAAGAAGGCTGGGGCAAATAGACTCTACCTAAGTCACAGGAATCATTGTGCCTTGGTAGGTCTAGTCATTGACAAAACAAACAAAAAAGACATCGTAATGATCCCACGAACGCTAAACAATTGCAGGTCCCTCGTATGGTTGCTGGCCGGCCATTTGATCACTACATTACCCGCCGTGTAGACTCCGTATCTCGTCTTTCCGCTCGACTGTCTCCCCAGGTCACAAATTACTTTGCTGGGAGAGCTATTGGCCTCCTACAAAGCTTCGCATTCCCTTCACTGCAGTCACATCCGTCCTTTAGCAACCAGAGCTGTGGCGGCCCCTTGCACCACATCCCCTTCGTCTCCGATGACCTCCCAAAGCTGCTCTCAAGTGGAACTGTCCAGGTCCACCCTGGCATTCTTGGTATTGCCGGTCCTAAAACGGTAGTATTCAAGGATGGGGCCGAGATAACTGATGTGGATGTCATCATTTTCTGCTCTGGCTACTACTTCGACGTATCACTGATTAAAGGCAATGGTCACCCTGCCGATCCTGCTTTCTCAACAGATGGATTCGAACGATTCAAGAGCGCAAAGCACCATGACCCGAAGAACCTCTATCAACGACTCCACCACGGAATCCTCTCAGAACGATACCCAGAATCCTTGGCCGTTCTAGGCCAGTTGTGGTCAACACGGCCACCCTTTGTACTATACGATCTAGCCACCATGGCCATCGCGAGTCTCTGGTCAGGAGACTATCCCATCCCAACAGGTGACATTATGAAGAGGGAAATCGACTCGCATTATGACTCTGTCGTTCAGACGCTAGAACGAGGTCCCATGCCACACCTGGGCATTCGCTTAGATGTCGGGGAAACGTATGCCTGGCTCAACAAGGTAGCTGGCACAGGAGTCCTAGAGAAACTTGAAGGCTGGGGCTGGGAGGCTTGGAAGTTCTGGTGGCAGAACAAGACGCTGTACAGATTACTGATGGATGGGCCGAACGTCTCTGCAGTGTATCGGCTATTTGATACCGGAAGAGGGAGGAAGCCATGGGCTGGTGCCAGGACGGCGATTGAGAGGATCCATGAACAAATTAGGAGGCGGGCGTTGATAGCGAGTTCCAAGGGCAGGTGATTGGCGAAGCCTTTATTGCAAGGCGGGGATTATTTTGACACAAATACTTGATGAATCATGAGGGTAATGATAAGAGGTACACGAATGATGGGCAGCGGGTAATGCATTATATTCGGTTTATTAAGAGTTGTATTCCACGTGTGTGTGAAACTTGCCGATTTCAATGTCCCAATAAACACACTCTGGAATATGTAATTCCGAGGGAGGCCGAAATATTTGATGCTTTTCTTGATGCTAAGTAACCAACAATTTTATCGGGGGGTTTTTTTTTTGTTTATTTGTTTGTTTGGAGTTTCTTAGTTTCTTATTAGGCTTCTTAGTCGCAAGTTCAAGTTCAAGCCCATGGATAAGATCAACTTAGAACTTACTTCGTACAAGACACGGCGTATTTGAAAGCCGTCTGATTTACCCATGCTTATACCATTTAGAATGCCAGAACTTGGATTTTGCACTTCAGATCAGTCTTATGATGAACTTTCATCCTATTAAATATGTGGTAGTGTCAGGGTCTATGATTGTTCACTATTTGGTGTTTTGGTTCCGAGGAGATCTCAGAAGCGTTAGTGAGAGCGACCCGCTGTAAAATGTTGTTGTACCTAGCCTGGAATCGTACCAGTTGCCAGCCCTGGAGGATCTAAGCGACTTGGCTGACTCGTGAATAGAAACTCCTTCTCTAAAAACACCAAAAACCCATCTATCTTCATCGTCAAAACTGAATATGTTGCTTATACAGTACATCCCCGCCCATCATCCCATTCCCGCCGAACCAACCACCATGCTGCTAGTATGGCGGCTGGCGTCGCTTTGATGCACGAAAATGGGCGGCGGCTGGGTTCACAGACTATACAGCTGATCGTGGCCAGCCAGTCATTTCCACCCGAAAGAACCACGCCGCCTGCAGTTGGAAGCGACGCCATGGAGAGCACCTACATAAGTGCCGAGCAAGTCTTATGCAGCTGCAGGCTCGTCATGCCCCGTCATATTCAACCCCTTTTTCACCCTCCTCTTCTCAGCCCGAGAAGGAGGAAGGATTTGGGTTCACTCGGAGTAGACGGGCATTGACGCATGCCTCTCAAATCACCAGCATCCTCACGCTGAGTACTGAGAGGCTTCCAAAATTCAGACTCCTATTGCTCACTGCTAGCACAAATGGCTAGCTCCGACGGTCAGGTAGGTAACACCTCACCACCACCTCCACCACCACGATCTCAATATTCAATGCCTTGATCTTAATCATCCTTCTTCTCAGGCAGCCTGCAGGTTTACAAATCCCCTGACGCCAAAAAGACCAAGATCAGTACGGCAGGCTTCACTCAAAAGCGGGAGTCACACCACCGAAACGCCACAAAACAATGAAGACAGCGCAAGTCTCCATGGCCTCCTACCAGCATCCTACCGAGAAGGCCGAGACAAGGACAACATAGTCGCCACCAAAAACCACGAAGAAGAATTCCTCACCGAGGAGCTCAACACCGATCGCCTTGTCAGCCTCCTCAACCTCTTCTGGCTAGTTGGCCGACCAATGCCCCCCCGACCACTGCACTATCAGCTGCTCCTGTCGCGGGAAATCTTCATCACCGAGAGATTGGACCAGCATCTCGTCTGGACGACCGGCAGGATGTTCGTCAAACCTCTCCCGCGGTACCTACTCGAGCCTAGCTTCTGGACCAAGTATCTCAGCTGCAATCCTCAATGTGATTGCGCTGCGTCCATGACGAACAGACAATCAGCTGGGAAATCGCCCTACAACCGCTGCAAACTCAGGAGGCGCGCCACAGGCTTGTTGTTCACCTACACAGCTCTCATCTCATACGAAAGCGACTTCATCATCGCCAAGGGGAAGCACCTCATTCCCAAAGAGCTAACCTTCAACAACTGGATCACTTTTGTCACCCAATTCCTCAACTCGGAGGACATTTACGATGACATTGACCCTCGTTTCATCTACGGCGAGCTTCGTCTAAGTCGCCTCAACCTTTTACTCTTCTTCCGCAAATTTAGTCTCAGAGGCTACATGTCCAGCTGGAACCAGTACAGCGCCTTCTTCCAAGACAACTTTGCCGTGCTTGCTTCAGCGACCATCTACATCGCCGTCGTCCTCACGGCCATGCAAGTCGGCTTGGCTACTAAAAAGCTCGTAGATAATGATACTTTCCAGTCGGTGTCATGGGGATTCACAGTGGCCTCCATCTTGGGGCCCTTGGTGTTTATGGGACTAGTACTCATTTTGTTCTTGTACTTTTTCGTCAGCAACTTTTGGATCACGCTACAGTATAGAAACAAGAGGTTTGGTCGAATAGGAGTATTTAAGGATTTGTCCAAAAAGCCTCGCACATGAAATTTTCAGCGACACGATACTGGTATTTCATATATATACGTCAACAACATATTTTGAAAAGGAGGGCATTCCGTGGACTTAATCTTAAAAAACAAATCATATTTTCAAAGAGCAGAAAGTGATAGAAGATATAGCCTCAAAGCATACAATATGCCATCTTAATAACACACAAGGCATGCATATTTAACAACCAAGCAGATAAATCTCCCACGCGCCTTGTCCTCATACGTACACCTAAGCTCCCCCCTCACACTCACTTTGCCGTCGAATGCATGGCCAACGCTCGGGCAACCTCCATCGCCATTGTCTTGATTACCATCTGACATCCAGCATCCTTGCCTGACTCAAACTTGCACATCGAGGTGTGGTCGCCATATATGGGCAGATGCTTCTCCCAGTAGTCGGGCAAATTGAGTATGGTACTCTGCCGTGTAACAAGCTAATGAGTTGTCAATGTAAAAATATCTGCTAGTCCCCATAATGAACATGCAACTCACCAGCTTCTTTCCAAGATGGGGATTCGTTGCAAAAAGGTTGAGAACCAAGCGCTTGTCGTATAAGCGTCGCGTCAACTCGCTTTGGGAGACTCGCCGCATCAGCTCGTCGCATTCTTTCTCTAGTTTTTCGACGACAGCTGGGGACGGCGTGCGGACAGCAGCCTGGGCTATTGTTCGTGCGACACTGCCCGCGTTGCGATGTGGCGTGTTGAAGAAGACAAGAAGTCTGGTGGCATCAAGGATTGGCTTGTACATCTCATCCATACCAGCTGATACAAGTGCCTGTGTAGAATGACCCACATTAGCCAAGTTATTCCTGCGATGCTTCAATGTCGTCAGACTAACATCTTTGACTATCAGTCCTCCGATATCATGACAGATGAATAGTAGGGGCCGTTTTGTGACTCCCAGTCTCTTCATTCTGAGAAGCCCAAGGAGACGATCAGCGTGCCTTGACAGCTTAGTATCATTCTCTGTAATGTGAGCTCCAATGTTGTACGAGAACAACATGATCCGGCAGCGCTTAGAAAAAGCCCCTGGTAGGACGTCTCTGAGCCATAGTTTCCTATTGATGGTCCAGGTGTCCTTGTAGTGAAGAAAGTTGCCCTCGATATTGAGGCCATGAATGGCGACTATGCTACCAATCATGTCAGTAAAAAAGGGGCCTCGTATCAAGGCATAGTGCCCGGTGTGTCAGCAAGCAGTACTCAATATCCAGCAGACTACTTGCTGCCGTATTTGCGTCACGAGGGTATACAACCTCAAGATCGTATGGATCCGTCGTGTTTGGGAACTGCATCGGCATGGTCGATTTGGGCGGCGCAGCACCTGCACAGGCTCTTCCGTGACTTTGTCGAGGATGCTGCTCCTCCCATGAACCAAGTCGCAGGAAATCCAGATCCCTCTTTATACTCTTGGGTTTGTATTGCGTCTGATTTTTCCCAAAAGCCCAATGCCAGAGGAAAGTGTTTTCTTTCTCACGAAAAAGTGATGGAATCAAGTTCAGTGGTTTTTTTGCGTGGGACTTGCCGTGGGTGAATCAAGGCAGGTTACACAACAACCACGCCTCCAAGAGGGAAACCACATACTTCAACAGCACTCACCCGCGGCATAGATGCAGTTAGGCATCAACATGTCACATATTTAAAAACGAGTGCAGAGGGGAAGAGTTGCTCGGGAGCCCAGAGCGTCCGGGATGATGCAGGTGGATCGATGAGTGCTGAAGACACGCTGGAACAAATATCTGGACTGTTGTTTACAGGAAACTTCACTTGATATAGCACAAATAATACATTCCATCTGCTGTGGGTTGCCTTGATCATATGTGAATACCCGGCTTTCAAGTCTTGGAAGAGGTGGTGAGAGGTTGTCGCGCTTTGTAGAGAGCTGTGACAGGTAAAGCGTAGAGTAGATAGAAACACAGTAGTAGATATTTTAGTCGATGTAGATTGAGATCTATTTAGCCATAGGATATATAATCACGTAAATGATGATACAAACGAGCTGGATGTTGCTCGTATACCAGGGTCCCATCTCTATGCTAGCATAACTTGAGTCTCCGGCTCCAACCCAAGAACCAATCAAATACCTTTAACATCCTTAACTCCATGTATTCTCATTTCTGCAGATACCCGTCTGATAAGTATATAAAACAAGTTAATAGTAAGACAATAACAGGTCACTCCCCGAGCAGATCATCGCCCTGGCGGGAACTTGCTGTGTGTCCATGTATGGGGTAGTAGCAGTAGCATCACCAGCATATAAGCACCCCCCTAGAAATAGTCTAAGAAAGCACTAGAGCAGTCGCTGGATTCCGGCCCCACTGCCTCGGGTCCTTCAGCGGATATTTTAGCGTCCGATGGATCTGATCACCGTCAGGCCCCTCGTCCCAACAGCACCGCCACCAACTCAACCAGCCCTGCATCGTCAGCAACATCGCCTCGTTTCTTCGTCTGTTGCTGCGGTACACTGCATCCCGCCAGGCTGCACTGATAACCGAATATGGAAGCCTCACTGCTGAGGGCACGGCCCGTCATCCAAGCACGACAGATCCTTCGCAGGACGCCGACGTCCAAGCCCACAAAGACGACCATTTGCGTTGCCTGTTGCTGCAACTGCTCCTCCTCGCCATCTCCTCTCTCGATCACCTCCTCGTCAAGAGCTTCCGCCCGCTCGTTTTCTGCCTGGAATCGCCCTCCTCCAAACTATCCAGGCCATGTCCCCTTGACCAAGCTCGAGCGAGCCGGCATGGCCATTGGGTCAAGCATCATGTCGCTCATCAATCCTTACCGTCCTGGTACATCTCCATCCAAGCGCCTTTGGGCCCTCTCATAATCTACTGGATACGAAACAAACATTGTCATTTGAAACTCCTACTGACCCTGACTGCCCTTTAGACCTCATTGCCACTGTGGGCGAGGCCACCGCAACACCTTACTTCATCTGCCGCCTCCGCGACGCCATGCTCGCCCACCCAACGGGCCGCCGTATCCTCCGCCAGCGCCCTCGAATCAACTCCAAGACCCTGTCCCTCCCTGCCCTGCGAGCCATGCCCTCGTCCTCCGTTGGCCGTAGTTACGTCTCCTGGCTCGACCGCGAGGGTGTATCTCCCGATACCCGCACAGAGGTGCGGTACATTGATGACGAGGAGTGTGCATACGTCATGCAGCGGTATCGGGAGTGCCACGACTTTTACCACGCCCTTACAGGCCTGCCGATTGTCAGAGAGGGCGAGGTGGCGCTCAAGGCGTTCGAGTTTGCCAATACGCTGCTTCCCATGCCGGGATTAAGCATATTCGCCGTGACGACTCTGAAACCCGCAGAGAGGGCGCGCTTCTTCAGCATATATTTCCCCTGGGCTATAAAGAATGGTGCCAAGAGCAAGGAGATTATCAATGTCTTTTGGGAGGAGGAGCTAGAAAGAGATGTTGATGACTTGAGACGGGAGTTGGGCATCGAGCAGCCTCCGGACTTGAGATCCATTCGCAAGCATGAGAGGGAACAGAAGAAGCAACAGCAAAACGAGATGCAAGCTCAAAGTTCATGATAGATACCCTCATAGACCTTTGCCTTTTCCCCATTGGCCAAAGAGAAAATGGCCATGACTGTAGTAGTATTACATGGGCGCATTTCCACCCCATCACATTTATCCCCTTCAATCTCATCTGGTACAATCCCGTCCGTAATTTCCATTACAACTCCTAATTTGTTGGCTACTCTCTCGGTATATCACGGCAATTTCCCTCCCTCACCCATCCTTACATGACGTATCCCTCTCATAAATCAAAGTCATCATCATCATCCCACCCCTTCCGCCTGCTCACCACAATCTTCTCTTCCTCCTTTTTATCCGCCAAGTCGTTGAGGAACCCCTTGAGTTGTTCCTCCGTCACTTTCTGCCGCAGCTGATTCGTCTGCGCCAGCATGATCAGCCGGTTCTCAACCTCTGTCGCGCGCTGCTCTTTTACGAGCCGGATGCGACCGAGTCGGTCTGCTGCTTCGGGGTGGAGGATTTGGTTCAGGATGTGTTGTCTGGCTTCGTCTTGTTTCCTAATTTATTTTACTCCTCTGTAAGTGATCTCTTCCATAAATAGTCGGGTAAGTATTGGGGGTGGCAGAGACGTACTGTCTCTGTTGTTCGGGGTCCTGGCCGTCAGAAGGACCACCTCCTTGTCCGCCGCCGCCGCCGCCTCCTTGGGCTTTGAGCTGCTCAAGGCGGGCTTTTCGAATCTAAAATGGGTAAGCATACCTCTTGGTAACAGTATATAAAAGTGCGACAACGGACCTGGTCCAGCTCCGAATCATCCATTTTGGAGAAGCTGTTTGTAAGCCAGGGTATCGAAGTGCTGTTCACGATGATGCGGGGCCTATTAGTTGCGATTACGCTTTGGAGGGGCAATTTTTGGGATGGCACGTGACCCACTTCTAGAAGATCAAAGAAGTCTAGATATGTATTTGATACAATTATATTTCGTCGTCACTTTCTTCGGCTTTATCAAGCGAGTGGGTTGCAGTTCAATAATCTTTTCATGACATTATGATCAAAATTTTAAAGTGACGCCTATTGTATAGGTAGGTAGGGGTAATACCATACATGACCCGCCAATGCTATGCCCAAACTCCGAAATACTCTATTCCACACATGCGTTTTTTTACTGCGGTGATGTCCGATATCTAAAAGACTGTTCGCTTGGTATCGACGTCTCCTCTAAAGGTATATGTGAGTTGAGTCGTTCAATTGCCATGGAGTGTTTGGCTTTGATCAGGTCTCTCATCAAGGCATTCGTTGGTAAATCCAGACCCAGTATGTGGCCCTGACGGAGGAAATACCCATTTAGATACTGGACGTCCGTAGGAAGACCATTTTCAATACGCCTAGCCAGCTCACTTGGGTGAGAGCGCTTCGCTATGATGCGGGAGTACATGTGCTTCCGCATTGCATTGCCTCGGATAAAGTCTCGGAGGGCTACTGATCCCTCGACCTCTGGCATGTTATCCACGACGAGAACAATTTCGGATAGCAGCTTGTGCATCATCCGCTGAGCCGGTGGGTTTTGCAAAAGTCCCTGATATGACATCTCCAGCAACACACAAACAGGCTCCACAACAGACTCGAATATCACCGAGGGAAGCTTAAATCGAAGCCATTGATCAAATGGCGTCAAAGAGGACTTCAAATCCTTGGCGCCTTGCAAAGTCTTGACAAAATTCAGGCGTTCCTCAGTTTTGTCCATGTCCCATTTTCGCGATACAGTAGACAGAGTGAACTTTGTTCTTCCGAATCTGAGCTCCTTCACAGAATCATACGCTCGGTTGTAAGCCAGCCGGTGGCTCATATGGCCAAGAATGAAATTGGGGGTGGTCCCAGACACCTCAAGCATCCTCTTCCGTACGTCCTCGAGGACGCCGAGTCCGTCTGACATGAGGCAAACAGAAGTGTTTTCATCAATGCGGTCCTTGAGCGATTCCAAAGCGTCGGTGGCTTCGTACCCTCGTCCAGTTACGAGAAGTTGGTCGATATGAGAATCGTCTTCTTCGCCTTTAACGAGAGCTTGTGGCAAGACTGATAGACGCTCAAGTGAAGAAGTTACTCGTGTACGGCCAGGGCGGGTCTTTTGAATATTTCGGTATTTCGAGGAAGAATTCCTAGTCCATCCTAGCATCTCCACCGAATCATACACCCCCGAGAGTGCATGCGCAATAAATCGTGATCGTTCATCATCTCCAATGATGTGGATTTTATGCACCGTACGGGACTGCGCAGCCTCGGAGGGCAGCAGTACTGATGGGACTGAGAATTGAGGAGAGCTTCGAGATATGTTTGCAATAGGTTCAGAATGCGAAGCTCCTGACCATGGCCGTGGTGTGGGATAGTTTGCTTTGCTCGACAACGGGTCGCGCGATTTGTGATCTCTGTCCGTGGTAGACGCCACCGTGCCGTAGTTGTGTATGGTGGCCACCCGGCCTTTGTAAATGCTATCTCCGATCCATGTTGATTGTTTCTGCCATACCCGTGCGGATAACCGCAGTCGTGCTGAGCAAGCCACCTTGAAGGCTGCCGAGTGAAAAATCGGCGGAGGATTCGTGAATGCGTCTGTCTCTCCGATGAGGCGGGAATCACCTCGCAAGTCACCCTACGGATGAGCGCATTTGTAAAGCCTGGCAGGCGCCTCGAGTATCTTGGCGTTGGCAAGGAGTGGTTTTCAGTTTGTAGAAATTTGCGGAGAGGCTGCAAGGAGAGAATCGGAAGACGAAGTCAACAGTCTTGTGGTAATCGGCAACACCGTCGCCTTGGTGGCTCTCTTTTTTTCGTTAGGCGGAGCCGCAGGTGGTGTCCCGATAATTGCATAATGCTGGCTAAGTGGCCGATCTCAAACATCAAAGCCTTTCTCATTCTCATGGTGAGAATCTCATCATCACTACCGTCCTGTCGCGCGACGAATCGCTCCAGCCTCAAAGTCAACATGGCGGACGTCACAGATATTACTCCACATCTGGATAAGCTGGACTCCCAGCTTGATAAGTTGGAAGATGCTCTGCAACCTCTGCTCGGAAATATCGACGAGATGGCCTCACAGCTCCCTTTGTTAGACAAGGCAAAGCTATTCTCACTGACAGCATATGCCATCGAATCCCTGCTTTTCTGTAGGTTCTTTTTTTCTTTACCGACATCTCACTATACACTTTTTTTATCAATCTAATTATATAACAGCTGCTGTAAGACTGCAAGGAACAGACGCTCAGGACCATGCCGTCTACACGGAACTTAAGCGAATTCAGCAATACTTTAGCAAGATCAAGGCTGCAGAGGAACCAGAAGCTCAGCGGACCCTAACAGTGAACCAAGAGGCGACAGCGCGTATACTGAAGGCCAACCTTGTAAATTCTTTCCTTCCACCCCCAAAATAATTTTACTAACACTTCTCCAGGGGCATAACAAGGCATTAAGTGCAAAGCTCGCGGAGAAGATTGCAGAGGAGCGCGCAAAGGCCCTTCTCAAATCTGTTGAAAATAAGAAGCGCCCAGCGGATGATGTACAGCCCGCAAGTTCAAGTGTTGGTGAGGCATCAAATAAGACGAAGAAGCCAAAGAAAAAGAACAGATTAAAGAGCAAGAGCAAGAGGTAAGTGGCTTAAGAAGCGTGAAAGAAGCCGTCATTAGTTCAATATTTTTCGAGAAGCTCTATATGAATCAAGCATTCATGACAAAAGGGCCTTGAATGCTCAATGGGCGATCATTAGCAATGGGCATATTTCCAGCCCCACGGCAGCTTGGTGCACTCGGATGAACGATGGTCTTGTCACAGACCACGGCGAGTGCTACAGAGCGCGCAGTCCATCTCTCTGCTTGTGATTTTAACCCTTTTGAGGCACGATTGCGCAGTTCAGACCCCAAGGGCCATTCATGAAGGAGAGGATATCAACAAAGAGGCCGCCTATAAACACCACCTAGTTACCCAGTTAGATACCGCGATACCACAAATATCAAAATGCCACCTCATTAATATCATTTTAACACCCTCGTAACCAATGTTGTTGCAAACCTATACAGTAGAAGGCGAAATGGGTGTCACTGAATTTTGAGAGAACTTATTCTAAAGACTGCGGGGCAGATCTTTGGCGTGTGTGCCTTAAGAATATTAAGGTACAATCCTGTTGCGGTCAAGTACTGAGTTGTAGTAGAGGCCGTGCCCTAATCAACTGTAATAAGTGGTTTGCCCCTTCATCCTTTTCTTTTCCGTCCTCTTCACCCATCCGCATTCAGCACTTCGAGACAATCGCATATCATGACGCCACAATTAGACGATGCATAACATATCTTGATCAAACCTTTGCTAGAGAAAGAGTTTAGGAACAAAATAATAGCCTCACCAGCTTCCTGGAACGTGCGTGCAGTCCAGAGAATACATTTAGAGAGCGAGCCTACCGAAATGCGTAGCTTAAGGTCAACACGCGCGGGCTGCCGTAGCCACGGATTCCATAGACCCGAACCTCATAACGTGCCTTTTCGGATCACTCAAGAACCGCATACGATCCGGTCTCTGGACAATGAGGAAATCATCGACTTCAAATCGTACGTAGCGGATCTGGGAAGTGGGGCAACAGAAGAAATCGGAAGAGGTGACGTTAGACTGGCAGAATCCATGTTGAAGAGTCGAAAGATTACACGGCATAGTAGCGCATGAAGGCTACTATTCATGCATAGTTCTGTCTTTTAACCCAGCTATATTCTTGATAGTCCTACTGAGCATGCGAGGTGGAATTCGGTAATAACAAAGTGGTACAGGTTCGGCATGTGACTGTGTCGAAGGTTTGTTCAGTCGCTCGAGAAAGGTAAGAGGAATATCGGCAGTGTAAAGGTAGAGGTTTTGTGTGGCTGTAGCAAGGAGGAAGACCTACCGGCTGTTAGTTGTGGAGCACTCGGGTAGGCGAAGCTTACCTTAAAGCTGGGTGACTCCCATGGAGGTTTTCTAGTTTCCAAGCTGGAAGAAATTGGCGTTAAAAGCTTACAGAGGTTTTGTAAAGACGTGTTCGGACGCCATTGCCCCTGTGCCAAAGCTATCAGAACCGCCGCGATGTACGGATCACGGGTTACGTCGTCAGGTTGAAGGCGCGCCAATTTCTTCCGTCGAAGATGCACTACAGGTGAATTGATCCGATTGGAGGGTGGTCTTGCGATGGAATTGTCGCGTCGCTTGGCAACGGTATCAAGATTGAGGAAGGCAAGCGTTGCTTGGGCTGTCGTTGAGGTCGCGAATACGCCATCGGTGGACAGGTAGCAGACAGGCAATTCGTCGAAGGTAAAGGACAAGTCGGAATCGCTGCAAGTGCAAACATAAGCGATTAGCGAGATTCACGGGGCTAATAGTGAGGGCATAAGCTTGAATACCGCAACTTGTGAAAGCCATGGTCGTGCAGGACATCCCACATCGCCCCAGCTTTGGTTTCCGACCTACAGCCAGAGCCCAAACAATCCGCAGCCAAGGCAACAGACCGAGATAGCTTCTGATCTTTGGCCACTTTATTTCTGTCGTTTGTCCTGCGCGCTAGTTGTTGATCCGAGACGCGATTTCTGGAGGTGAAGACACAGCTCAGAAGTTCAAGATGCCGCCCAGTCCAATGTAGCGGCTGGACGTAAAGACGCTCACGAGGATGTTGTCGCAGGATGTCATTGATAGAGGAAGGCTTGACAGACCGCGGAAACTTCGCAGAAGGTGCCTGCAGTACGTCCTGAGCGGCACGCTTGAGGGTGCGTTGGCGGGAGGGCCATGTGTCGTCAATTGATGCTCGCTGCGGCCCTGCCATTGCCGTAATTGTCGCCACCTTTGTCAAGATGAAGATGGCTGCATTGCTTCTTGTCGTGGGAATGATTGCCACAGCACTTCGAACTGATATTTGCTACTGCTGTCGAGGAATCGTGCTGGTGAGATGGTGCCTCGCTTGGCCAAATGCCTTGTTCGGATGGAGGTATCGAGAAACCTTGACGCGTTGCCAAGCCACATCTGCTGCCCCACCAGCCACAAAACGCGGCATTAATCATTACGAGTATGTAACCTACCTACCAGCACATTTAACCTGTGCTAACATCGAATGGATTATCAACCGTACTCAGCGCACACTGCCGAGGACCTCAGCGAGCTGTCCCGACGTCATGGTGCTGAAACAATATCCCAGCTCACGCCTAAGGAGCTATGCAGTCCCGCCAGCCGGTGGACACATCGTCACCTCATTGCCTTCCGTCTTCTTACACGACCGGAGAGATCATGGCTTCCCATACTCGACTCAAACCATGACCAGTGCCCGCAATGCGGGGACCAGACTTCCCCTCAAAACGTCGACCCTGACTGGACGGACTCCCTGACGGGCGAAACACCACGATCACTTAATACAAGGAGCGAAACCTATCTCGCAAAGCTGCCTGGTGACTTCTTCTGGGTAGCACTAGGGCGCGCCGCGCGCCGCGAGCTTACCGCTGAGGAACGCGTGTATCCTGAGCGCGATCGCAAGCCCGTGAACCGGCAGGATTATGTGAATTCTGCACATGCCATTACCGGGTCGTCGTCACCTACCCGCCCATCATCATCCGATTTCGAGGCCGATAGCAGCGATCTCGATGAGGATGACCAC
The DNA here is from genome assembly GCA_930272545.1 of Sphaerostilbella broomeana. Lineage (NCBI taxonomy): Eukaryota > Fungi > Ascomycota > Sordariomycetes > Hypocreales > Hypocreaceae > Sphaerostilbella > Sphaerostilbella broomeana. Next base: position 70,724 of record CAKNET010000087.1, on the reverse strand, counting down.
CAGGTGCGACGCAACCAGCCAGAGGAGGTCACGGTATCTTTAGCGCTCAGCTTCCTACAATATGCGCTCAGCCTTTGCCTGTTGCAAGATCCTGACGCCATAACCGAGGTGCGTGCGCGCGTGGAGCGCAGGACCGCTGTTGCCTATGCAGCCGGAGCGGTTCGCCTTGTGGCGCAAGATGACGGGGGAATCTGTCGGATGCGCCAACAAGGTGGCGGTTGGCGCATGCAACACCCGTATTTGGCTTTACTAGAAGCGAAAAGAGCATTCAGACACACCGGCTTCGATTACGACACAGGCAGATATCTGCCCATTATAACAAACGAGAATCTTGCACAGTACCTCGGCGAAGCCGTCATCGCGTGGAAGGCAGATCGCGAGAGCTTAAAGGACGAGTACAGGCCGGTCGCGAGGCATTATGAGACACAGTTGCTAATATTATCGCCAGCATTTTCTTAATCGCGGCTACTAACACATTCATCAGCTTTATCCATTTCAGATTTGGCCGCGATTATATGGAATATCTCAGCGCACCCGATGAGACCTCGCAGAGGGCAATCACTGATGATCCCAATAAAGATGCATTTGTCCATATGCACCGCACGAAATGGCTCAATTTAGAGATACGGCAAGCGAGATACGATGCCTTGTGTCATGTTCTAGCGCTTATACGATGGCATGACGCCCAAGAAAGATCATGTGGTGGTAATAAAGATAATACTACCGAGTCGGACGAGGATAGTGAAGACGGAAGTGTGGCTGATATGGACACTGACGAGTAATCATTCTACTGCTTTCACAAACCAACCTTGATAGCCTCGGTGCTACGCTGGACTTTAGTCTCCTTAACTGTTCTTCAAGAGCCGCCCTAGCCAATATTTCGCCCAGAGAGAAATGCTTACTATCCCTATAGTTATCCTAGTCTTCCCAGAATCCAAAATATCTCGGAAAAAAGCCCGGCTCTAATCCAATCTCTCATGCAGATTCGCGTTCGGGAAAAGGCTTCTGCTAAAGCTATATGTAGCTTGCTTAAGGATAGCAGCTCGTGATTTAATGGGAAATAGTCGTGTAAATCGAACCCACGATTAACAGCATTCCGTCTACGGACGTTCGACGTCACCACTCTACTTATACTCGACAAGACGCAATACATATATTACATTAGCGAGGAGCAGCTCCTATATCGCACACGTATACATTCTTCAGTCGGGTATCTAAAATGATAGATCACGTCGAAAAGGTTCACCTTGAACATGAGCACCTAGAAGGCACGTTCGGCTGTCGCCACCCACAGTGAAGACATTTGGGCGAATTCACCAACTTGAATCATTTCAAAAACCACGTCCAGCGGGTGCATAGCATCAAACTTCGGAAGGATGAAGAGACATGGGAGTCTAATACAAAGAGAGATCCACGATAATGTATTGTGGACGCGGTTCAGCCGTAATTGAGCGGCCAACCTTGGGGATGAGATCAGCCAAATGATCTCTGGACAGGTTGTGAGCCACATACGCATCCAGGGCAACTTTCGAAGCATCAGGGTCTCTAGAAACCAGCGCTTTTATATATCAATTATTAAATGTAGTCAGAATCAGACGCAATCATAACTGGAATTTTGTTTCCAATCCCCTGGTCTAAATGTGATTGCTTTATATCACCAGCAGGTCGGAGATAGTTTTCCAAAGCGACTACACGATCGTTGGCTGTTGTTCATTACCCAGCAGAGAGGGATATGCATTTGGTTCTCGTAAGTACCAGCAATCTCCCAGTGCCCTTGAATAGCAGGATGCCGAAATATTCGTAGCAAGCGCGGGCAATTGCTGTTAATACGAGCTCACACAACCTATCTCCTGTCAAGGAGAAGGAATCTGATGCAGTCCACGAAATTGAAAGTCAGCAAAGGCAAAATCAAGCCTCTCAATAATATGACACAGAAGTATCTTACAGTGTTAAGTGCTGACTCATTGCAAAGCAGATTAGTAATGGATTTTGCTTTATTGAATGAACATTTGACGTAAAAGGTACTTGCAACACCCTTGGTATTGCTGTAACAGGGGTTTCTAGCGTTGTGGCGATAGCTCGAAAGGTATCAATACATTTGTAGGGTTACGTATCTATGGGAATGCTTTTTGACGGAGCCCAACTTAGCCACAGAAGCAAATTAAGACCTGCACTTACCTACTTTGAGGTGTGTATTGAGGTTTTCACAAGCATAAATACCATTTAGGAATCAATAATGGTTTCACTTCTCTGAGGCGTATGATAACAACATGATGAAGATTTTTGAAGTAATATTGAAACGACAGCTTTGCAGATCTACTGATGTTGCGAAGGTGATGAGCGCCATTTATGTTTCGAGGATAGTACTTAGATCAGTGTTAACGAGATTGCAGCTTGTTGATTGTGTCTGGCGCATACTTCGCGACGATCCGCGCAGCTGAAATGCATTGATTAGAGAAATTGAACTTTACCAAACTCAACATATCTTAATGTTGCGATCCGAGAAAGCGCCTACTCTAGATATCCTTACCCTGCACGACCCGCTACTACAAAGCTCTACAAAACGTGATCTTGTTGTTCCATCTGATGATACCGATTTGTCATTATATGTTTCTCCAGTTGAATTGCCATTCTATTCGAGAATTAAAGTTAGCGCGTAGTATAAATATTGGTCGTTATCTAGAGAAACTGTAAATGAAGGTGGATCGAAGAGAGATGTTGTGTCAGAGGACACTGTATCGGATACGTACCAGCGGGTGAATAAAGACGAGACTTGTGAAAATGAGTGTTTGTAAGCGGAAGAGTTCTTAATATTTACCGAAAGCTTTTATTAAGAGCTCCATGATCTTGAGTTGAAGAAGCAGGAGACAGTACTAGACTTTAATAATCCGAGATTTGCAATGATCAAGCAACCTCTTCGATGTTAAATTTATACCTGCAGAGGTTTGGATTGCCCATGTGATTGTTGGATCATGCTTGATGCCTTTTGATCCCATACTATTGAACAAGTATAGTGTACACTATTAGAGCCCAGGATCCGGCAGCTAAAGTCTTGGATGAAAATGTGTGATGTATTGGAAAAGAAAAATTGCATATTGAATGTCAAAGCATATATTGAGCGACGATTGTGTCTGGTATTAGTTGATTGCTGAATACTATAAAAAGAAAGGGGAGGTAGAGATTAACAATAGTTCTAGCAGCGTAGACGAAGAATTTAAAAGGGAGCTCTTACTACACAAGAATTCTAAGCAAGCAGAATCGTTTTGGAACTATTGTTGTCGGGAGGGTGAGGTTTTATTAGCCGTGGTGTGTCGCTTTTGGATATGGTGTTTTGATCTTTCTGCTGCGTAAAGCAACTAGAAGAAGGTAGATGGTTTCCCCTATACATTGTCTTCTACGGAGCCAACACATATAGCTTACATGAGCTTAAACACGAATACATTATCGACTTCCTTGACTACTTAGAGCAATGCCATCCTAATCTAAGCAGAGTCGTTCGCAACTTATCCTATAATTTGCCAAGCTTGATGGAGACTGGTCTGCCTACAGCCGGGCCACAGCTGAATAATCTGCTGTTTACAGAACCGGAAGACTATGACGACGATGCTTTAAATCGATTGTGTCGGTTGCCTGCAAATTTTGACACAAAAAAACTTACAGCTCTGGAGCATTATTTCGGAGATTCCAGCCACCATTTGTTGGTGGGCGATTTCGGATCACAGAACGTCTCTTGAACAGACGGATTCTGCATCATCGAAAATCCCGCTATCAGAAGGACCGTTAACGGTTCTGCAATAGAGAAATGCCAAGCGGCCCTCAACGACACGTTAGGAGAGCAAACAGGGGAGAGCAGGTCCATTTGTACCAGCACATTGTCAATATGTTGCTGTCAGAATGGAAATGTCATAAGGGAGTGAATGGGTGCACAGGTCCTACTACTTCGCCGTTGGCTCGCAGCTAGGTCTCAGATATTAACAGTTTCAATTCTTACCCCTTTCTAACTAGCTTGATACTACGGTTTTTAAACCTTTTTTATTCTCGGCGCCGGAAAAACCCTAGCACCGATAAGTTTTAAAACTGGCATATAATAAACTGCCCTCTCTTCTAAGGACTATCCTCGGGTATCTATAGCGATACTATCTCTTTATAAGCTCCCTACTTATTATTTATAGGAGTTTACTTATCTCGATCCCTTAATATTTAATATTATATTATTCTTCTTTTTCTTAATATTAATTTTAATAAATTTTATAAAAAGGTTATTTTAATAAGCCTTTATATATTTAAATAATAACCTTTTATAGACCTTTTATTTATAAGTAAGATAGTAAGTTATAAGTGATCGAACTATAGCTATTACTTTATAAATATAATAGCTAGTATTCTAAGTAAATAAGATATTAATAGCTATTATTTCTATAACCCTATTTTAATATAGCTATATAGTTGTTATATATAAGCTTCCTTATTTTCTATAATTTAAACTTTCTTTTTTTCTTTTTTAAATCTATTTTTCTATATAAGTAAGCCTTCTAGTAATTGGCCTATAAGGTTATTATAAGCTTGTTACTTTATTAATCTAGTGCTAATTTAATAGTAGATATTCTATATATAAGCCTCCCTCTCTCTCTTTTATAATATCCTTTATATAAATCCTATCCTTCTTTTAGTTATTTTACTAGGGATTCATAATTAATTCGCAATAGCCCCTGTATATATTACTTTCGGGTATTAATTAATTAGGTCCCCGGGATTAAAGATAAGGCTAGGGTGGAAATCCCTATTTTTTTTTATATTAAGAAAGCTGGTTATAAGTGCTATCTTATTATAAACTCTTTGTGAGCTAGTAGGTTTTTAGTATTGTTAACTTATTTTAGCTATGTTTATAAAGTGCGCGCGCTATTAAAAAGGTAGCAAAGAATATATTTAGGTGAGTTTTAATTATTTCCTTATAATAACCTTATAATTAACTTATAACTAGCTCTATAAATCTAGTTAAAAAGCCTTTAAATAATTAATAAGATATTATAAAAAAGTTTTTAAGTTTTTTAATATTACTATTACTATTACTCTTATATATTTTATTATACTTATTCTTTTTAACTTTTTTATTAACTTATAGTTAAAAGTTAGAGAGGATTATCCTTTTAGCCTATTATACTTTTATAATATAATAAAATATCTAAATAAATAATACTACTACTATTATAAATCTTCTTTTTATTTATTTCTTTATAACTTTACTATTAACTAACTATTAAGCCTTTACTATAACTGCCGCCGCTGCCAATACTACTAGTATTCTCCGGAGTGTAGCTATTAGACTCCTTAAATCCGTAATTGATATTAATTAAAATTTGTAGGTAATTACCCAAGTTTAATAACTATATATTCCAATATATTACTTTCTACCTATTTATTACTAATTTATAGCTAACTTATAACTATTAGGTATTATAGTAATTAGAGGTTATTTATAATCTTAATAAGCTTATAGGGCTATAGTATTTATTAGTCTTCTTAAAAGATTATAAGAAGAAGGAGGATAAGGAGGAGAAAAAGTAATATCCTTACTATATTATTACTATATGCCCTCTAGGCAATATTTCTTTTATTTATTTACTTTAGGCCTATAGCCTTCTAACCCTCTTTTTAAAATAGGAATTTTAATTTTTTTTCCCTAATACTTCACTATTTTTTTATTACTATTTTATTATATATTCCTTTATTATATTTTTATTATAATTTTTTATTTATAAAATCGCTTTTTATTACCTATAAGTTTTTTAAGTTAAGATATCTTAGCTATTTAATAAGGTATTTTCTTTTTTTATTACTCTTATATACTATAAGATATTTAATCTCAAAGATTTTATTATCCTTTATTAAATTATCTTCTTATAAGCTTTTTAAGTTATTACTATAATATTTTTTTAATATAGAGATTAGGAAAATATTATGGATTTTTATAGATTTTAGAAGCTTAAGTTTATAGGTTAATTTATAGTTTCTAATAATTTTTATAATTTTATATAATTTTAGATATTTTATAGCGAGTTTTTTAATAAGTTTTTTTAATTTTAAGTTCTTTATTAATAAAAGAACTTATTAACCTATTTTAAAATATTTTATTACTTATTTCTTATTATAGTATTCTATATATAACTTCTATACCTAAATAAGTTATTCTTTTATTATTTTAAGGTTCCTTTAAACCTTATTTAAATATAATTTGCCTTATTTATTTACCTTTACTAGTACTAATTCCACTACCCCAAAGCCTCTAGGTTCGAAATCTTATAAAGCCTTTACAAAGGACTCTCCTAAGCTTATATACAAGCCTATATTATATACAAATTACGCTAGTGGTAGCTAATCAACCTAATTATCTTATTAAGCAGCTCTATAAATTTATAAATAGTATTCTATATCTTAATTTATTCTCTTTATCTAACTATCAGTCTAGGAGTGAAAAGTAATGCTAAGTTATTGTTTTATTATAATAAGGTAATAGAAAGTCCTCTAATACCTACTAGTAAAGAGAGAGTCTCTATTTATTATAATTCCTTTAAAAATATTATAATCTTTAAAGATCTTATTTAATAAAATATTTATAAAATCTTTAATAATTAATATCTTTAAAATTATTATAAAGATATAATATTTTATTAATTTATTTATAATTATTAAAATTATATTCCTTTTCTATTTATAAATATTAATTATTTATAATAAATTTATAATAAAATCTATAAATATCTTTTTAAATAATTTATTCAAGAGTAGTAATACAATAAGCTTTTTATAAAACTAATACTACTTCTCTTTATTTACTTAATATTTATAATAAAAATAGATATATTTTATAATATCTTCTTATATACCCGGCTAAATATACTAAAACCTTATATATTTTATTATATAACTAACTCTTTAGTATTTTATAACTAGGTTATTATAGATTAATATAAAGATTTCCTTTTTTATACCTATTGGCATATATAGGCAATCCTATAATAATAATAATCCTTTATTATTTAGGTGCTAATATCTTTTCTTATACTTTAAGAGGTCTCCACTACCTTACAACTTTTTTAATATCTTTTTAACTTCTAAAGCCTTTACTTAGGCTCTTTATAAAACAGACTCTAAGGGCTTTTCTAGGTTATATTTGTTTTTAGATCTAGTAATCGAGGTCTTCTTAATTATATAGATAATTTGTCGGGGAAAACATGTCACTATATTGACCAAATTGCTTGCAGACCCTGGCAAGAGTCTCCACCACTCATTTTACATACCTGGTCATTAATATTTCCTTTATTTCGCTACTACATGGCTTTGCCTAAAGGTCAGCTATAAAAGCTATCATTAATCTCTAGTTTAGTACAAGAAATCAAGTCCGTTTTATACTCTAAAATGAGCTGAAAATGCTTTGCCAAAATTACTATATGAATCTCCCTTACGCAACTTTATAGTCAGGAATTGGGCTTTGCCCTAACCAAAGCCAATCTCTGTTTACAACCCTCATCTCACATAACGAAGTCTCTTACGATGGAGGCGCAGCTACGGCACGTTATGGCTCCTTGCCGGCCGTTCACCGACAGTCTACGAGAACGCCCACTTGACACGTTTCCTCGCAGGCGGTAAGAAAGGTTTGACCAAAACATGTCAGCTAGATAGTTCGGTTATCCTAAGGTAAATCCTAAAGTGATGGCTACGCTTTCAAGTCATCCGGTACTACTAATCTTGCTTTGTGTTTGGTGTGTGCACTCATTGTGCGCTGTTGTTCAGAACAAAATAACTTGCAGTCTCTTTATAAATAATTTGCTATAATAGGATCTTCCTTTAATATTACTTAGATATTCTTTTATCTTGCCTTTTTTAAAGGCGGGACCTAAGTAAGGATTTAATAAGCCTGTTAAGGTAATCCTACCTATATAATATACAAAATTTCTTTTTTTAATTAAAAGCCTATTCCCTTTTTTAAAAAAGGTCCCTAGTATAAATTTTATTAAGAATACTAGTAATTAGATATAGCGAGCTTCCTATATCTCTACTATATTATAGTACTTAAGTCACTATAAAAGTATATCTACTAAGTTTATATTATTAAATCTATATTTAATATAGAAATTATATAAATATAATTTATTTAAGGCTATAATTTAGCGGGTACTTAGTTTTAGCTTTGTAATTAGATATTTATAATTTAAATAGTTTATTAATACTTAAATTTAATATTTATTATATATAAGGTAATATCGCCAGTTTTAAAAAGCTTTAAAAATTACTAAGAGCTTTATATTAAAGGTATAATAATATATTTTAGCCTGGTTAAGCTTTCGTGACATATATACTACAAGGTACTAGTGACCCTTATATAATTATAATAGAATAGTACTAATTGCAAATCCTAAGATATCCATTTCTATATAAATCAAGGCTATAAAATTAAAATATTTTAAAATCGGGGCTTCTATAAATACCTTTTTTAATTACTTAAAAACTTTAATCTTATAAAGGCCTAACTAGACCTTATTTATAATTTTAGGTTTCCCTTTTAACTAGTTACTTAATAGTGTTGCTAATTTAATATAATTCTTAATAAAATAATAATAATACCTTATAAACTCTAGGAATACTAGGATTTTTTTTATAGTACTAGGGACCTTCTAATCTATAATAGCCTTAATGCGAGCTCGCTTTATTATTAGGCTACCTTTTATGATTATAAAGCCTAGGAATATTATTTTCTTTATAAAGAATTTATATTTCTTAGGGTTAATAAAAAACTCTACTTACTATAAATATTCGAGTATATTATAAATATACTACTTATAATCTTTAGGATTCCTATTATAAATTAATATATTATCTAGGTATATAATATAAACTATATTAATAAACCCCTTAAGAATCTTATTAATATATTTTTAAAAGATTATAGATATATTAACAAGGCTAAATAGTATTATTTGGTATTTAAAATAACTATATCTATATTAAAAGGCGGTTTTCTACTCGTCTCCCTCTGTAATACACACTCTATAATATATATTCTTGATATCTAGCTTTGAGAATATATAAGCTTGCCGTAACCTTTTAAGGATCTTACTAATAAGTAATAGAGAGGCTTTATTTTTTATTATAATCTTAGTCAGGCTGCGATAATTAATATATAGTCTCAATTTCCTATTTATTTTTAATATAAATAGAATAGGAGCGCTTGTAGGGCTTATAGAATATTTAATTTACCCCTTTTTTAATATATCCTATATATATTCTTAGAGGACTTCTAGCTCCTTTTTTATAAGATTATAAATAAGGCCCTAAAAAGGAGTTTTTTTTAATTCTATATTGATTTTATATATTCGATTATTAAACTTTATTAATTTTATAACTTTTACTATATCGAATAATTTTCTAAATTTTAGGTAAAATTCTTCCTATATTTTCTTTACTACTCCCTTACCAAAACTGTAATTTATTTCTTTTATATCTAATACTACTTATAAATTTTTAAAGTCTTTAATAATTATTTTATTTAAGTCTTTTATTATATAAGTAAATATATAAATTACTTACACTTTTAACTTTGCTTTGTATAGTATTTTTAGGGTAGTAATAAATTTATAATTTTCTTAATTTAATAGGTATACCTAATAATTCTCTTTCTAATTTAATATCTATAGATTATAGCTATTAAACTATAGTTTTCTAAGAATTAAAAGTTCTAAGGGGATATTTATAATAATAAAGTAAATCTTTTAAATCTTTATTATACCCCTACTATTTATTAACTTTAATAATACTCCTATTTTACTATAAATCTTTACTAGGTTTTATTATATATTTATAACCCTTTTATCTATAGATTTAATTCTTTTATATAGTTACTTAAGTAGTAAATTTAAATATATTAGGTTTATTCTCGAGTTAATATCTTTTAATATATTTATAATTATTTATTAATTTACTTATTAAAAGCTAGTTTTAATTATTAAGTTTTTAGTAAGTATTTTATTTTATTTTCTAATAGCTTATATTTTTATAATATTTAAATAGGTCGCTGGGGTAATATTATTACCTTACTATAGCTTCTTTACTAGTATTAAATTATCTATCTATATATTTATATATTATAAAATATAATATCCTATTTAGCAGCAATTATAATAAATTATACCAGGATATTCTTATTAGTTATTATTATTATTTTTTAGCGCTTTAAGAGTGTTCTTAGAATCCGTTTTTAATTTTTTAATATTCTTACTAGTAGAGGCCTTTGAGGTTATTACCTTTTTATAGCTATTTTAATTATTCTAGGCCTAGTTCCTATAATAGTTTTAGTTATAATAAGGTATTCTATTTAATTAGTAATCTTATTTAATATAGAATAAAATAAATTCGATTTACTTTTTTATTTTATATAGGTCTTATTAAATCTTAAGGAGTTTATTATAAATAAGTTTTATTTAATAATTTATAAAAAGATTATTAATAAAGAATTCTATTTAAAAGGGTATTAGAAGTAGAGTTAAAAGTTTTATTTTAATAAGGTCCTATTTATTAATATAGTTTTTAAAGGATATCCTAGTTTTCTATTAAAGGGACCTTAATTATAAGATTACTAAGAGAATCCTAATTTCTTCGCTACTAACTAATCCTTTATAGAACCGGAGGAATTCTATTTATATAAATAAAATATTTAATCTTTTAAATTTCCTATTCTTAAATAACTTTATCCACTTTTATTTCGCCCTCCCTTCTAGGCCACAGCTACCTATTATAACCTTTATTTTATCTATTATATATACCTAGGGCTTTTTATAAAATAAAAGTTTTATTACTATAAAAAAATCTATATATTCTATCTATAATACCCTACTAAACTTTATCTTTACCAGGTCAATTCGCTGGTTATAGTAGATTAGCTGCGAAGCTGCGGCGACTTTATATAGAAATTTTACTAGCTTTATTATTTATAGGTAAGGTCGTATCTTGCTTTGATTTTGCTACGGGGTTCTTTTGTATATCCAAGTCCGACGCAGAGGCCGGTCCTCTAATAAATTAAAGTTTACGTTATCTAATTTCCACTTTAGGTCCTTAATTTCTCGATTACATAGGGCTTTTTATAAGAGGAGTTATAACCGGCGAGCGCACTGGCAATGATTGGGTAAGAGAAGGTGTTCCCGAGCTCTCATATACTAGGATTTGGTCTGTATTATTTGCTTATGCTAAGAAGTCTGAGAGCTGGCTAGGTGGAGGTTGCTCCCTATTAGCGTCTTCGCAGCTAGCCAATATATTTGCTAGGCGGCGAGTTTCTTCATCATCTATTATACCCTAAACAGTCCCTATCCTAATAGTAGGTAAAAGAATTAACTTATTAGAATGGAAATGTTATAAAGGAGTGAATAGGTACACAGGTCCTATTGCTTTGCTATTGGCTCGCAGCTAGGTCTTAGATATTGACGGTTTTAATTCTTGCCCCTTTCTAACTAGCTCGACGCCACAGTTTTTAAACCTCTTTCATTCTCGGCGCCGGAAAAACCCTAGCGCCGACAAGTTTTAGAACTGGCACGTGACAGTTGCCTGGCTTAAAACCGACTCCCAATACAGTACCTCCGCTGTATGAATCACGTGATCTGGCCTGTATTACAACACGACTGCCCAAACGACGTTTCCCTTCTTTATCACCCACCAATCAACCCGACACATCATGTCAGTCCTATCAGTTTTATTTGTCTTCATCGCGCAAGGTAACTCTTGTGTGTAGCTCTCATAATAATAATATATTGACAATATGCCGCAGGCACGCTCCTTCGCAGGGGCTTTTCAAAAAAAATCACCTGACGATGAGACCTATTTTGAGCTGTTCTCTCGTATCCTCGTGGGTCAAGAGAAATGCGTTAGTATATCCTATGAATGATCTTATCATTTAAGCTCTCATTTCTTCAACTGCTGATTCGACTTTAGGCAAACTCTCCGCTGCGTTGGAGCAAGGCCTTAGCTTGACTTGGGTAAATGTCTATGACTTTATTAACCCCTTTGGCGACCGCCGAGGCAGTTTATTTAACAGCGTTTGGATATTCGATCTTAAAAAGGATGTCCTGTTTTTTATAAAGAAGGATTAGTTATGCTTAGCTTCTCTTAAACTTATCTATGAATAACTGCTGATTTTGAAGGACTTCGAGGTACTGAGCTTACCTAGATAAACATTTCTTGAATAATAAAATCTCCCAGGACTATATTGGAAGCCTAAATTAAGTACTCTTTCACAAATAGGGGTATTTATTAAGCAGGTTTTTTATGACTTTGCTTTCATATGGCGCTATATTCTTTGAAGATTAATAAATATTATAATATTTACAAAAGTAATATATACTGTAATTTAAATTCTTAGAATAGATTTTATTATTTTAGAATATATTAGATTTGAATATATTGATTATGGTGGACCATATATCTAATTGATAGACCTTTTAAGTTAGGATACTCCCAAGGCAACTCTCCTCTAAGCTAGATTGTTTTGGTTTGCCTGAGCACGTAATACTTAAGAAGGCCTTGAGATGGTACAACGCTATATAAACAATAGTCTATCACTCAGAAATTCTACAACTACCGACCTAATATAAACTATGTTGACTCTTTGGCAAGTTATTCTTTGTAAGGCCGACGGAAATGACCTAGTGTGGATAAGATCCGAGATACTATTCGGCGATATTCCTGTATCTGATACTGCTATCAATATAGTTCTCTAGGCAGCTAATATAATAAGCGCCAAGCCACAACCAAGCTCGATCAATTGCCTTCCTATTGAGATTTAAGATGGAATTTTATATTATGCTATAGCTAGTTCTATTGCGGCTACGAAACTGGGCTGCGAACTTGGCTTGGGATTAGCTTTTTCTTGGAACGATAGAGATGCGAAGATTAGTATTGAAGAGGCTAAGAGACACTGGTCGGAAAGCTCTCCTATAGAGTCCCAGATTGCTGTTAATGGAGTGATGAGCGGCTTGTCGTACAAGCGGAAGCGAGGGTACCAGGCAATACATAATAGGCGAACTCGAATTCCTATCCTCGAATAGACGTAAAGCACCTAGGGTAGTATGATGTGTGTGCATGAGGATGTATTATAGCTAAACTATCTGCAGATCTGAGGCTAGTTTCTCTGAAGCTGGAGGGTTGTTGACCACCATTGTGACACGGAACATCAATTAACAACTGGGAAGGGATGAACTTTAAGATAGTCTGCCCATCCAATAACTTCTTGCACATTAGTTTGCAGGTGTAGCGTATCGCTTAGTAGAGTTAATGTTGTATTTTCCTAGTAATAAAACTGGATGTCCATGCCCACCTAGATCATGGCGTATACCTGTCCACTTTGGTTATGTGTATTCTCGTAGTGCCTGGTAAATTGCTCAAATGCCGAGATCCACGAGTCGCCTGCTTTCTTGCACTCGACTATCATATAATCACATACGTAAAGCGAGCCCCCTGCCCTGCACTCGATCTTGAACATAATATGGTCTGGGATACTGCTACCCTTGTCATCTTCTTGAACGATATCATATCCGTCTTCTTCCTTGCACAGCCATCTAAGGAATGCTGTGGTTGCTCTGCGGTAGGTAGATTCACTTGCTGTAGGGTTTCTCTCGACTGTTTGCAAATGAGCGGCAACATTTCTCTTGTTAAGGTATGTCCGAGCTGGCGGAGGGTTTGGGTCCTAGAAGATGACTCTCCTAGTGCGTGCATTCACCCTATAAACTGAGTTAGGCAGTCTGGTTCGAAGCTTGTGGGGCGAATGGCTAACCAGTGCTGGTAAGTGGCCTCATAATTCCAGCTATCCTACGGACGTACAAAGTGTAAGTCTCCAATTAAGCAGAGCCTCAAGAAGAATCTTAGCTGAGGGTAATCCTCCCAACCAGCAGGAATTTCGTACTGACACCCGCCTGTGACAATGTCGACATGATACACCTGACCCGCATCATTTGAGTACTGCGACCATTCGTCTCCGACAAGGTTGCCGATATAGGACATGATGCAAGTTGGAGTGATGTAAAGGAATTTGTCTACTGGAGCCACCATTGCAGAGACCGGAGGCGCATTAGACGAGGAGCCGGCCCAAAGATTATCTACAAAGGCAACAAGACTGCCGATCCGCGCTTCGGTAGTTGGAGTATGATCAATATCAAACTCAATACCGGCGCCTCGCTTGCAAAATGGTCTTATCTGATAGTCTCGCTTCCCGGAGCTCGTAACTCCTTCGCCGTACTAGCCAAACGGGAGGTACATTCAAACTTGCCCATTGAGCAGTGAGTGGACCCCTCTAGGCTCGTCCCGCCTTCGCCGATCGACGCTAGGATCCTAGGTTAGTTGACTACATACACCCTGTAAAGAAGTGAAGTCATTGCAAATCCATTGGTGCGGGCCGAGGTAACCTGGATAACTATGCTGGAAAATAATGCACGCCGCAACCGACGCAGCAGCAATCACTCTCATACAGACAAAAGCGAGGGCCGACTCCTCTACATTATGTCGCATAAATTGGGCAAGAGAAGATGGTCTCTTTCTTCCTGCAACATGAAGCAGACCTAAACGCCGTCTCGGAATATGGGAAAACTCCACTACGTTTAACCCTTGCAAAGCTTCAAAGCGCCTAAAATAGACCGCGCAAATGTGGACTACCAACAGAATTCCTCATAACTACGAGACCATACACTGATCTCACTTCGAACAATGGAATGCACGTATTCTCTTACTTGTTAGAGCCGTTGTCAAAGCAAGGAAGGCATTTGAGATGACTGATCTTGATGTCGTCTAAAACTTCTTCCTCCGCCTTAAGGACACCGTACAAGAGGATAATATCGGTCCATCTAAGTCCTAGAATGGAAGATGAATGCGGCATTCGAATCGGATGTCTTCGTGAACGCTCTCGGGGTAAAGTAGTTACATCAACGAGAAGACAGCGACCTGAAGTCATTGATCCAGCGAATAGAGTCTGTCACACTCGTGCGCGTCGCCAATGCTGTTGGCGATGTTATTCCACCTTGTCTGGTGTTCAAAGCCTTCCCATCAGAGTCCTGGGGCGATACGATCCCTCCTGTACCGTAATTGTTGATGGTGAAGTGGTATCTCCGTGCCACGTTATGTGACACCGTAAACGCCCGCCAAATTTTAGTCCCTTTGCTGGAAGTGGGACAAAGTGGTCGGGTTGTGATTTTTTTTTACGCTCGCTTCCATGACGCACACAGTTTATCGCCTGTCTGGTCTAGAGATATGTGGCAAAATCATCAGGCAACAAAATCCGCAATAGAGAAACCGTATATAGGAGATGAAATAGTGGAAACTAAGAAGCAACGGATGTCTGGATACTTGGCCGCCGCCAACCCTCAGTTACTTAACAGATCTCGCATATACCTACTGTGCAGCCATGTTGAATAAGTATATCGGTGATATAAAGCATTTTAATTCCATGGAAGGGCGATTTAACCAGTGTATTGGGAAGGCATTTGCGGTTTGCTGACGATCATTGAGATAGGTTCATCTAAATATTTATACATACTGGAACAGCAGGAATACAAAAATAGCGGTAGAATTAAAAATTACCAGGAAGGCTCTTGCGAAGCTTAATACTTCCAAAGCTTAACCCCATGCACATATTGCACGTGGTTCGTGAAAGAATCCAAACTAGGTAGAAAAGTTACCTAATTGCTTATATTGCAGGTGGTGATAGATAGACTTTCTACTCTTGTCCTTATGCCGAAGATGAATATTCTCTATATGATCTATTATATAAGATATATACTTCAATAAGTATATATATAAATTATAAAAGAACTAGTCTTTGCTGATATAATACATATATTAGCTTTTATTAAGTATAATAAGTATTTCTTTAATCTTAATTTTAGGTATAATAAGTTTGATAATAGAAGAGTAATAATAAATATTACTTCTATATAGTAACGGTAATAGAAGTAGTGATTATATAAGAGGATATATCTCCTGGCAAGACATTGTGATGACGGGGATAAGGGCACATGACACCAAACCACACACCAAGCCCAAACCCTCTATCGTGATGGTACAATACATTGTAGCTGTAGGAAGGCCTAGTCCGGATAGTTGTTACTTGCTGATTGCTGCATTGTTATTGGGAATACAACAGCACAACTTAGCTCAAGCAACTGATCGGATGAAATGGAACAGAATGCTCCTAGGAACAAAGGGATTAGCCTCAGAAAGGGCTACATCTCGAAGGTTAGAAAACAGCTCTAAAACACGGATCGTGTATAACAAGAACGGGGAACAAGGGTCTGAATTGAATTGGCTAGCTAGCTATACTTCGGCTTTGGACAACCTATATATATGCGATGAAGGACAAGGCATGTGATCAGAGAACCCCAACACACAATACTTTCTATGGTAGACTGCCATCTTATAAACATAACGGTTAGCCTATTTAAAGCAAGCTTTTATTATCGGTCGAGTCAACAAACTGTTACTATTTCTGTGTCATTAACTATGAGCACCCATTTCAACCTCGAAGTGAGCTAATCGACTGCATGGCATCTGGTTGGTCGTCCTCCCTTGACAAGTATAAAGGATTGCTCATGCAATCGATCCAATATGTAGCCAAAAACTCCCTGCGCTGCCTGCCATTTAGACTTTGTCGTTGGTTTTTATATGTGCGTATTGCCTGATGTGTGCTTCGCACCAGCATTCGGGACACTGATAGGCAGACGACTGTTTCTGGCTCCAAGAGTTGACGGCTAGGTCGTAACCCTCGAGAAGTTTACCAGACCATTCCCTTTGGTAATATTTCCACACGCCTTTCCAATAGCTCTTCCTCCTTGGCCGGTACCGGTAGCAGTCACAGCAGGGAGCCCACGATTTTTGGGGGCGCCCCTTGGCATCAAGTGGCCGCATGACGCACAAAATGGAGAGCATGGCGCGACAATCCAGGCTGTCGGCGCGATGCTTTGGCGCGCTGGGAATGGTGATGACTATCATCGAAGCAACAGCAGCTAATCGCTTGCATGTTAAGGCCAGAAACAATTGATCGACCGCGTTGGCTTGCGTGAAGATCTGAACCAGCAGCTCATTCGGCATTGTCAGAAGTGTTGACGACTGTGCCACTGACGGCGCTTCGAGGAGCTGTTGCTGTTAGCCACGATAAGCAAGCTTCGAGAAGGCCAATCCACCATACCTTGTGTGGGACCTTGAATGAGTCCCATTGCGCAGATGCATGATCTCTTTCGCAGTCCTTAAGATGCAGAGGCCACTGTGCGTACATTGCAATTGACATGAGTAAGGAAGGGGAGGGCAGACCTTGCTGGGGTGGGATGCAATTAGTGTTTGACCCCCCTCAGGTCACGCATTCTAGGCTACCTGATTTTTGGTCATTGTTATTGTGCCGCTTTTGCATCTGTAAAGCTTGCTCATACAACTACACAATAACAATATCTCGTAGTAAGGAATTATCACTACAAATACAATCACGGATTTACAAATTACATCAAATCGGCTACGGTTATAAAAGGATACACAAAATCCACCCAGAAATACCATTATCAACAATTAAATACATCTGCCAACGCGAAGCTGGTCGTATTGCTAATCGTAGTATGCCGCAGTCCGGCGCGCCAAGGAAGCTCAGCATTATCTTGAGAATCAATGGTCGAAGCGTTAGCAACTGGGGAATCGGGAATGCTTAGCCGCGGCGTTGATGTACGTGGCTCAGTTCGTATCGTGTCCTCTATGGAGCAGCGGCGGCTTCTACTTTCTTCATCGCAGCATTTGTCAACTTTCAACAATCGTTCGACCTTGCAGCGTTTTGGTGGCGGCTGCTCAACGAAATCATCCACCAGCTGGTTACCACTTGGGAGGTTTAGTCCATAGATTAGAGCAGGATGGTGCCCGTCGGCTTTAGCTCTACTACCATCGCTGGCAACCTGCAGAGCCTCTTTGTTAGCCAGGCGAAGCCGCTTACGCAACCTTGGTCAGGATTTGCAGCAACCCCGAGGCACTCTCGAATTTCGTCCGGGTAGCTTTTCCTCCTAACTGCCCGCCTAGGCAGGGTGGAAGCCGTCGGAAAGTTGGTGGCGCCATCGGAAGCATAGCCATTCAGTGCCACATCAGGTCCGTCTCGAGAGAACGCAAAACTTTCGTGCGAGACAGTGTCTGGTGCATCTGGTGCGCTATCAGGATCAATAAGAGGATAGCATGTTGAAGCACAGTAAATGGCAGCACCAATGAGAGCAGGGTCAATGGGGTATAGCTCGTTGCTGTACTCCGAAATTATATTCTCGTCCGGGGTCGTAATAGCTGTAGATTGAGATGCAAAAGATGTTGAAGAGAACGGACTCAAAGGACTGGCTACTTGAGAAGTCAAACTTTACGCGCCATCCGTCTTCTTGAGGCCGGATACTACAGTCAGTGTTCGCTGCTCTTCAATTCCCACCCCGCATTCACAGCTCGATGCTCTGAACATCTCTAAAGTTTTGTTAGTGGTGACGTATGTCGAAGGAAAACTAAGGCTGTTCACTTACCCACATTATCTACCAAAAACGGTGGTTGAAAAGGCATAGCCAGAAGTCTGACCGCATTGTCTGGTTGCCAGGCTTCCACATCACCACTATCATTACCGGCGTTATTGTCAATACCGCCTGTTTTTGGTTCGCAATTGGATATGCAAGTTGGCTCATCTGTAGGTCGCTCACGGATAACTGGTGAAATATTAAGATTGGACTTCGTAGAGCCGACACGAGTCCTAGGTTATCTGCGTGGTTGAGTCCAAAATAATTGGTTGTCCAGAGAAACTCCAGGCGCCATTACGAGACAGCAAGTGTTGGCAGAAATATTATAGACAATGGGAATTTCAATGAGAGTTGAAGGCGGAGATTAATTTCTCGCTTCGTCAAGGCTATGAAAGTAGTAGGGGGAAGTAAGAGGAGAGAATGAGTTTCACAGACCCAATGCAAGCCAGCTATAACAAGCCTTTTTATAACCGTCTAGTTGCCAAAGTCTGTGGGAGCCTCTATAGACTTGAGCAATGATTCTGTCCATGTAGCTCACACTTGTCCAAAGGTATATCTTACCAACTTTCCACCTCCCAGCAATACTGTCGTACTGCAAACGCATACACCCGCAACACCACTGCCTCCCGCAGCCTAACTATTTCTTCTGTCTCGGGCAACTTCCGGCTGTTGGATAACCAGAAAAGTCCAGTGATCTCGAGACGTCCGCTGATCTGATCCGCAAGTCATGAGTGTGCATGAATCTACCTAGGTAAAAGTGGACAAACTCTCCTGCCCCGTAAGAGACCGCAACACTGTCCGCAACCGTATATGTTCGTTCAGGGTGATGAAACGCCCGGCGGAAATTATACAATTAAATGCGAGTCTGTGCCACAAGAGGAGCAGATCGTCCTGGAGGTTGGACAAACTGGACTGAGTACGTGTTAGCTGCATGAAAGCTGAATTGCACGGTTACATGTCTGACCAGTTCGATGATGAAGCGCCATCACATGTCCCAGACATAGCTGCATGTCTGGTTTCAGCTTGTTGAATTATCGTATGATTCGGAGATGACCCATAAGCTCGTTGGGCTATGGAACGCAGGTTGGCTCCCCCCAGGCATTGCAGGTTGACGTGGCCAAGGGACCTTTGTCTGCAGTGAAAGCCTGACTGCTATAGGCGGCCATCCATTTCCCGTCATCCTTCCAACGGCAGGGCTGGCGTCCTCAGAATGAGTAGCTCACAGGCCGCCATAATCAACTTATCGTTTGATTATTCTGAGTCGGGAAGTGAGAAATTCGGCCGTGAAATGGTGAATTGGCTGGTACCTTTGAGCCAGGCGACAAGGGCACAATTTGGTTGTTACGTGCGTGGGAAATGGGGCTCGGTAATGTCCGTCCGTCCGTCAGTTCGTCTGTGTGGCCGCGCGTCAAAACCGAAGGCAACGAGGCGAGCAAATTGCAAATGAGAGGGAGGAGGGGGTGAGAGTTAGAAGAAAGAGTTGAGCTGAGGAGGCCGAAGAGAGGTGGGCTAGGGAGGGGTCTTTATAGGCGTTATCAAAAGCGGCGAGGCGGAATATGGAGGCTGGGGAGGAAGGCCGTGACACTGAGATAATGAGCCGATATCTCATTTATTTATGTTTATAATATTTGAAAAAAATTTTATTATCATTAAAAATTAAAATACACCTAGGTAATTAGGCTAGTTTAGTACTTAGGTGAGTTGTATACAGTCTTTATATATGCAGAACTTCTAAAAACAGGACCCTTGCATGGCCATCCCTCTACCGAGGCACTAACTCCAGTAAATCATGAATGCCGGTCCTCCTATTGGATACCGCCTTTACATCGATTTTGCGTATCACCGACTTCTTTCTGCCAGTTTCTATTTCAACACTCCAATACCCACCAAACCACTACTCCACGACAATCCTCCCTGCCCATATCCCAACTCCCACCACACACAAAACAAACAACCAAACAACCACACAGCCAAGATGCCTCGCTCACGCTCCGTCGGCCGCGCCCCTTCGCGCCCTACTGCCTCAGCCCCCGCGCCGCAGCAGCACCGTCCCGCAACCACCATGGCTCACCCTCCCCAGCAGCACGCTCCTACTGCCATGGCTCCTCCTCCTCAGGCTTCACAAGGTCCTGGCCTCTTCGGCCAGATGGCCAGCACAGCTGCGTACGTCTCCTCACCCTTCTCTTCTCTCGCTTGAATTCGCTTGTGCGCATTTGAAATACCGGGCGGAAGTTGCTACAGAACACCGATATATCCGGACTGGCAAAAGCCGACTTCCGATTGCCACTTCACTTCAGCGATGATGCAGTGACATCCCCAAATTCAAATTTCACGCAGCACGCACAAATATCGAGTCACCAGGCCAAAGCATTGCTAACTTATGACGTTTACAGTGGTGTCGCCATCGGCTCCTCAGTCGGCCACGCACTCGGTGGCCTATTCTCTGGCGGCTCCGAGGCGGCTCCCGCTCAAGTCCAGGCCCAGGCCGCTCCCCAGCAAAACCAGCAGTACAACAACTGCGCTGATGCCACCCAGAGCTTCACCAAGTGCCTTGACGACAATGGCGGCAATATGCAGATCTGCAACTGGTACCTTGAGCAACTCAAGGCATGCCAGGCCGCTGCCAGCCAGTACTAGGTGTAGGAGAAGCAAGGAGGGCTTAAAAGTGTTAAAAATGAAATCATGTATACATCTCACGGAAAAAGACAAATCACAACTTTGATGATATGACATTGCTTTTTAGAGGAAAATGCCATATTCTAGAGCGTACATAGTTAAAAGGCATACACGGGGCTGGGTTGATTAAGCTTAGGTATACACTTGGCTCTCTGAGCCTGTATTATACAAGAATTGAACGACCATTCCCGCTCAACATAGGTATTATGCGTCAATCCATTAACCTTTACATATCGTACACTGCCTCATTTCTCGTCATCGTCGTGTCGTGGCTCAAAGTTCAACTATGTGGAAGGCATTTATCAGCATATTCCCATCAAGTGTGAGATCTTGGGCGTAGTTAGCATGGTAGTACTCACTGAGTTGCCGTTGTAAAGCTGATGATCGCGCTGTCCATCTGCCAGATTCTGAAGACCGCGGATACGGCTGTCTCTATCTTTAGAAGCCTGGGCTGTTGTAGCCGACGTGTCATTGTTCAGGTCCTCATAGTCTAGCCCCTGTTCCGCCCTGCGGCCACCACCGATTCCAACTAGACCAAGAAGCCATGAGAAGAACCCAAGAAATAATCCAAGGATGCGCGAAAATATATTTCGTGACCCTCCATCGTATGCAGATGAGAATTTCAGAACGGGAATAAGCACCAATGTTGACGAAGGGACTAAACCAAGCTCTCCGAGGGCTTTGTCCTCCTCTGTCTCATCAATATTCTTATTCGGGAGGGGTGTCAAGAGTTGTTTGAATGTGTAGGGCACTTTATTATCGCCTCTATTTTCATCAACCCATGTCCTTACGGCCTTTAATGGTGATGCCGTCTTAAATCGCGAACGTATTGTCGAACCATCGAAGAGGCGCACTTGAAGGGAGGCCATGTCGGATATCCTAGTCGTGGATGGTAACTGTGTCTCTGGGACGGTCGCCAGTGATGCAGCCACATCTCCAACCGTTTGGCTATCAATCCGTTGCCGTTCCCGTGTAGACGCTCGCATTTGCCGCTCTGCTTTATCGTCTGCAATTCGCTTAAGAATTCGCTGACGTTCCTCCGACTCTTTTTGCCTTTTCTTCTTCAGCTCTTCAGACTGTCGATGTACCCTCGCGGCGTCTGTATTTGCTCCAATCTCAGCCTCGGCTTTTGCTTTTTCTTGGGCCTTGGCCCGTTCTTCTTTCGCTTTGCGCTCTGCTTCCTCCTTTGCCGCCTTTAGTCTCGCGGCCCGCTCAGCCAGAACCCGGCTAACACTTTCTGATTGCGCTGCGGCCGGTAGATCAGAATGTCGGGGTTGCGCAAACGCAGTCTGTTGAGACGAAGCGGCTTCAGTTGGCGCAGAGGTATGCGCAGCAGCCGGCTGGGCTCTTGGTGACGAGGATGATGACGGCGATGGCGCCGAAGATGCATCTGTTGGGGCATTGAAAGCAGTTCGGACTCGACGGATAAAGTCATCCTTGCTAGTTCCCGCAGCAATGTATTCCTTGAGCTCCCCTTCCTTCATTATAACGACAGTGGGCGTCTTTGGCAAGGGAAATATCTGCGACAAGTATCCGGTCTCCTCTGACTCCGCGATCAAGCGTAAGGCGATGGATTTTGTTTCGATGAGCTCGCGCAACTGGGATCCTATTAGCATCCATAGGCATAATCGGATGGCTGTTTTCTTACGGAATCATCCTGCAGAAACTCATGTTCCCATGTACGGCTCTCGTCATTTTCGTCTAATCACGTCAGATTACTGATACAAACTCAGGGGAGTATGCACACGTACTCGTCACGAAACACAAAACAAGCTTCTGCTGGCCGACAGCAGTAGATATTCCCTCTTGCAAAGAACCCTGGTAGAACATTGTATCTGCGATGCGATGATGAAATGAGTCAATCTGAAAGACGGAATTGCCTGGCGCGGGTGCGGGCGCGGGCGACAGTTGAGGAGCACGGAAGGATCACAGTAGGGACAGGTTCCTGGACGATATCGCTAACGCCGGATTACTGATACGTCTAATAGTTGAGAAAGAGAATCATAATACACTCGTCCACGCTCTCTTGGAGAGATTTCGTGTAAAAGGAAAATTGTTGGGGATATCACAGAGCTTTCGTATCACATGTTGACGCACTTAATTTCACGAGAGCGCGATGATGACGAAAGGACAAGTTTGAGTTCGGGGCTAAATGCAGAGATGAGGCATCCGTTTTAGGCATGGGCGCTGCAGTAGCTTTGGCCAAGGAACCTGGAAGATGCGTGACTCATTTAGGCAGGCGGTCAGTCTTGGTCTAGACCATAGTGGATCAGCACTGTAAGCAGAACTGAGGAGCGTCCTACTGTATAAATGCCTACCTAACATCCATAGCTTGATCTTACACTGTTGATTGGGAAAAGCACACTACAATATCAAAATAAAGCGGCAAGTAGTAAAGTCGGCCCATAGACGCATATTCAACCTTTTTTTTTCCGCTTACTTAATGAAATAGCTAATGTTTGCTGGACCCAAATAATTGGTGGGTCGGGAATCGCAACGATGGCCAATAAAGCGCATTTGTTGTCGCCATTTCTTCTCCTTCCCTTGTAGTTTCTAGACCTTTTTCCCTCTCTCTTCAAAATCCAGTGGAACACGCAGAGAAACCCATTCGCCACATACTATGGACAACCTAACATATGCCTGTTGTATGCTCATTGCGGCCGTCGCCGTAAGTATATATATGTTGTGACTATCAGTGCTGCGACCGGAATTATTACTCGAAACAGCGCCGAGATATGGTCAGCTGGCTTCGTTTTCTTATCTGCCTCGTCTTTGGGAATAGGCATTTCGCTCTTTAAAGCATGCAGAACCTCTTCTGCTGTCGAGAAATGCTTCATCCAACAAGCTAAAATCACATTTCCTCCTATCACTGTTGTCACATTAGGGTATCTTCCTTGTTTGAAAGCCTCAGCCACTTCCTTCTCGTACGCCATCTTTTCATCCATTGTTTCAAGTGATCCAGACGAAGATCTGTACGGCCAGCACCCGGTCAAGACTGTGTAAAAGAGAGACCCAAGGCCGAATATATCGAGAGCTGGAGTTGACTTAAATCCAAAAGAGGGATGGTAAAAAGGGCCGTCAGGAAGACAACCTCCGTCTAGGCCTAATTCATCGCATGTAGACCCACCGAAATCACAGAGCAACACGTCCCGAGATCCTGGGGTAGATTCATGGACAAGGACGTAGTGCTTGCACATGCTAGTATAAAGGTTAAGATTGAGAGCACTAACCTCACCCATGCCAGTAGTTTCGCAGGGGAACTTACATGAGGGTCCAAAAAATTATATTAGCAAACAAAGTGATATCAATGTAGCTAATAATATTCAAGAAAGGGCGAGGTTGTATGGCTAGTAAAAAATAACATTAAAGAATATTTCTTTTGTTTTGGGAGCTGTTAAAAGGTGAATAAATGCCCAGGCTTTATATCTTTTCAAATGGCGGCAGGCACATGCATTCTATCATGCGAACAACCTGTGCCTTCATTCAAGACAACCAGATCCAGACGCTCCAAGTTTTATAGGAACGCTAGACAACCTCCCTTGTGATTGGTGATAACAACTATACTTCTCTCTATTCTAAGGCAGAATGACATGCAGTGTTTCTGCAGTTGGAGTAGGCTGGTAATATCAACAGCAGCACTCTTAGACCAGTAATATTGATTCACGCTGGAAAACTTGTGCGGCACATCATATCAGCAAGCATAATATAAGCCACGCAGAATATTAGCCGCGCAGAATATTAGCCATGCAAAATATTAGGGACTCAGAATATATGTGTTGCAGAATCTGTGCCCGCATGATTTTCTTTTCTACAATGTTTGAATCTCCATAAGCTGCAACATATTTCATGTCTAGGTTTCATGTCCATGAGCAGACTCTCTCTCCCCAGCTGAAGTGCCAACTCGCAAATTGAATTCTAGCCTATACCTTAATATTGATACAGTAAAGTGCGGTAACGGAATCTATCCTGATGCATGATTGGCGACAAGCCATTGGGGACTCCCGAAGAGTCGAGTGGACGGACAACGAGGGTAGGTGCAGCTTGGAGGGCTGCAGAACTGGGGCCGAGGAATCAAATCATCACTCTGTCGTAGAGCTTCATCCCCCAACTGGTGATGTAAACAGCCAGGGTAAACCAGTGTTGAAGCTGGCATGGATTAAGTCCTCCCGAGGCGATAAATGGGGGTCTTTTCTTCTTCTATTGTTTAAGGATGAGATACTTTGATGTCATACCTTCCCTCGTGGATTGCACGCGCGGGTAAATAGATGGATCGTAGGCTCTCCTTGACTGGCATGTAAATTATCGCAACCCATTTTGTTCCGGCTCCTTGGCTGAGCCACAGTCAATGATCACTTGTAGAACCTGAAGGGCAATCACTTGTCCAGCTTGCGCCTCAGGATTATTAGCCATCGGTAAGTGCTGCCGACTGGACGTGTTATGCTTCTCAACTGGGTTAGACATGCCTACACTGAGAGTAGTGACCATCTCTCTAAAACTACCCTAACATTTCAAATTCCTGGCTCTTAGGTTTTATTTTACTGCATCGGCAGAGGAGGACCATCGGCAGAATTTATGGGACAATGTTCAAATGGCAAATTTTCTAGAAGCCTTCCATGGCCCACGTGTACAACCAAACGCCGAAGCCTGAAGAAACGTTGAAGCCTAACCAGCTAACTGTAGGGGAGTCGTCAGTTTGCTAGCCCAGTCACATGCTCTCAAGCCCCGCCACTTTTGAGGTCCGTCGCAATTCTTCAATTTCTCCCCTGGAACGAGCATGTCGTAAGCGCGAACTTGCAAATCGGGCATCAGGCATAACCCCAGGTAATACCTAGGCGTGAGAGATGTTTCAGTTTACTGGCGCAGACATTTCTACGAGAACCCCAAATCAACACTAATACGTATTGCGCGATCACTGCAAAGCGACCCGCAGTCAACTGTGCTCATACTACTCCTCGACTTTTATCAGGCACGTTCCAGGACGGCACAGGCACGAACACGGCGAACCGACACCAAATTCGAGTGTGGCCACAACTCTCGAAGAATTCAAAAGAGTTGGTTTCTTCGCTGTGAATCTGGCTGGGCGCCGGTGGCGCAGTGAAACCTAGGTTAGGACTCTCTCGAGCTCGTCCGGCTTATTCTCGTCTTGTTATATTGCTAGACTTGTGAGAATCACAACTGACTGACTCCCAAGTTCACTATATTCAACAAAAGAAGTAGTCTGAACAACGCATTCGCCAACTACTAGAGTTTGGGAATTGGTCATGGCTGAACAGGTCCAAGCTAGTCTAGGAACTCCAAATACATTGTTTAAGCTGACGTTTGATCACAACAGGGGAGCCCTTCGATAGCCGAAACCGGAGTTTACATAGATAAGATCAAAATATATGAAGCCACAGAAACGGACAGGATTCTGCATGCGAAAGGTCATGAAATAATCATCTTCCATCCCCAAGACAAAAAGGATTTCCGCTATCGGCCAGAAAGGGAGGAGAAGATCAGTGTTCCTGCTGGATTTGCGGTCCGTGCAGTCAAGGCGTGGGTGGCATGGATTCAATGAATTGCAAGAGTTGAGTACCAGCGAGCTGCTGATAGATATCACAACTATAGCATCTTGGTAAGGGTTGCTGGGAAATCCTATGCCAAAACAATGCGTCGCGGCCCCGCCATCCCAAAGATAGCTTGTCTTGATGGCATCGGATAGATAGGGACCGCAGATGTTCCCAATCTGAGCAGTATGAAGACCGGAGTATTTGTAGAATTCTGCGCAAGTTAGTCGCCAGGTTTTGTCTATGCCCCGAGTGCGCTGCTTCACCTGGTGGCAAGTAGAAGATTGGCATGAAGGCTTGGCCTCCACTGTGAAACGACTGTTGGTAGAGACTCTGCGACAAGCCTTGAGGCGCGGGATCCCAAGTCGGTGCACGGCTAACAACGATTTCTGACGAAGTTGCAGTTTCTTCATACTGTTAGCAATCTATTCTGCACAATTCTTGCTTCTCCTTACTTACGCTCGTGTACACGATCCTCATTATCGCCGCGTTTGCGCTTCCTATGGCGTGCCTGACCTCGACGAGACGGATCTGAGATCGCTGCAGCAAACTCAGTCCTTTCATTCTACACACAAATTCACGTACCCACCTTGAACAAACTCGCCGTATTCAACCGAACTCTGAAGTGTTTCATCGTTGGCACGTAACTTCTGCACCGTCTCTAGAATAACTGCCGGCCAGGTTAGCACTGAGTCTGGCTCAATGTCATCGATGAGGCACTCGAATATATCCTTTCCCATGCTACCAGCGGCCCAAGACGTCGGCGTGTAAGAAGCCGCCCATGCAACGACCCCGTCGGGACTCCGTTTGCGTATTCTCTCACATCTCTGTCGCGTGGCTACCTTCCTAGACCTAACATCATCGGAGTCAAAGTCTGAGCCCTTGGGGCCCGTAAATATCAATGCAATGTTTCTTCTAGATACCACTGAACGGTCTAATTTGCCATGTTCAGTCAAGGATGAAATAGTTGAGCGAGCGTGCGACCTCAACTTTGCACTGTCAGCCCATGCTTGGTCCTCACGAGGCGGCTTATACGATCCTGTCTTCTTTTGAACAAACGTCGCTGCGTCGGCGAGTTTCGCGCCCAACTCGTCCAACGCACTTAAGTCATCCTTTGTATATGGTGTTTCATTTACATCAGCTATCCAAGCCTCTAGATCTCGGACCAAGCTACTTAACTGCGAGATGGCGGTGGTGGTGGTGGCGGACAAGGGAAGTTGCCAAAAACTAGCAGTTCAGAAACAATGAAGGTTGAGAAGTTACCCAGCGCACAGTTTATGCACGGGGGGAGTCTACAAATCGATTCAATGCACACATGATTTGGAGGTGCTCGCAACTGAGGCTAATGCGCAGTGCCAAATTAGGAAGACTGCAGCAGCTTGTTTTCCAGGAAATAAAGACCATTTGTGACCGATTTTACAGGGCTGATTGATGGTAAACCCGGCTACGCCAATACTACAGCAATACGATTAGGTACGTACCAAACACTCAAGGGTGCCGTATCGTTTAATCCAAGTCAGATAAAATGTAAATGACAAGGAATGATCGAAAATATCTCTAGATGAAAAAATTCAACCATTTTAACATTGAAGAACTATAGAACATTTGATATGAATCTGACAACGATTACATGCCGGTCCCTGGCTGCGTCATCTTGAATACTCACAACTTATCCACTACAACCCATCTAGGCAGGCGGTAAACCCACAACATAGCTGTAGGTCGTAGCAGGGTCCCCGAGAATCATCAACTTCCGTTTCCCCCTCTTCAGCATACTTTATCTCAAAGCTCAGTTCGTAGCCAAATGAATTGCGCCCATACCATACTGCGCAACACGCAGAGAGCACATGCATCGGCTGCACCGTGCGGCTCGTCAGCAAGTCGCCGCGCACCACCACTCGCCCAACCTAGTTTCGCTCCACCTCCGCAACGACCCACTGCGCCGTCTGCCGCACCCGGCCCAGGTCATGGTGATGCTTGAAGTGGAGGTCACTGAGGAGCAGCCGTCGCGCCGTTCCGGCCGACGGCCCTGGCATAGCTCGTGGTAGTGAGCAAGGAGTGAAAGATGCCATGAAATGAAGATTACTGAAATCTGGGGGAGATTATATCCCTTTGCTGAAAGGGTAGTGAATTCCAGAGTAAAGAATTCGTCATATTGCTTTATTCTCTTGCCACTCAATGCCGTAGCTTGGTATTCGATTTGTGACATTGCCACGTCTTTGCCGGCCACGTCAAATATCCTCATCAGCGGATTCATGCAAAAACTCTTTCGAGGTAATGTTTACTTCACAGCATTCCTTGTCTTAACCGCCCCCTTCGTCCCTTTGTCTGTGAAATATGTATTAGGGGTGGCTTGATCCTGCTTAGCACTGCCTGACTGGCCGTCCTGCTTGGCAGGGAGTGAGATGGTGCTGATGTCTGACTGCGATAGATGATGACTCTCCAAGCCCTGAGACAACCCAGTAGATGCGAGCGATGGATCATCAAAGTCCAGGTAAGCGGGTAGTTGATCAATAGCTAAGCATAGCATCTTGAAATGAGATGGCATCCATAAGTCGTACACATTTTTGGTAAAGCGATATGCTGTCCACTTCTCCTTCCCATCTAGTTCTGTAAAATCAAACGTGCGGATTGGGTGGCGGTAATATTTCGTGTCCTTTCATCTATCACTGGATAATGACCATAGATCCGCACCGACCTATGGGCATTTTGACGATCCGCTACGTCTAGTGCTGCAGCACCGTACTTTACCTCGCATGAAAGGAAAGGAAAGTACATATAGTACGTCGCCATGAAAAAGGACTGGTCCCCAGTAATGAAGTCGCCAATAAACGGCGATAGCTTGGCCAACTGCTCGTCGCTGAAGGCCTCGCGCTTGAGGCCGACTGAGTAATCAGGTTGGGGACGATTTCTTGTCAGTGGGATCGAGTTGTTCCATCCTTCATTCACACTCTCGGCAAGGTGTCGGAGAGATTTGGTACGTAAAGCGAGTGTTTCCGCCGACGGGACTATCAGTTCAGAAATGTCCTTGATAATCTTTGCCTCGTTCTTGCCTCGTAAATTACGACAAGCATCTCTAAAGGTTTCATCATCAATTTTGTGTCCTTGGGGGCAAGCTGGTCGCTATACAGGAGCTCTTCGATAAGCTGTTTGCTCTTTTCGGTAATATCGAGCTCTGATACGTCTAGATATGTGCCCTTTGTTTGAAGCAGAAGTTCATATCGCGCATCTCTATAAGGTGCACTCTTCTCCTCTCTCGGCTTTTGATCACTCGGTGTTGTGAAGCCGGCAGAGTTCGATCGTTTGCGACCAAGCGATGAAAGGGACTTCTTGCGTGCTAGCAAATGCTCCATGTCAGGCTTAAAATATTCCTGAGGCCACTTCCCTTCTTTCGCCCAAAAACCGATCAGATTGACCGAGTCGGAAGAGTCGCCGTCACCATACACATGTTTGCCGGAATTACCCTTGATGGGATAGCGCCTAGCTCCTCGCCGAGGCCGCTTCTGGACAGGATCTGGCTCGTGATCAAGTGTGTCGATGCGTCGTTTCGTGCCGCGTCTGTCAGGTGCTGCAGACTCCTTTGTTTATTGGTTTCAGTGTCTTCATGCCTTCTCCGTGTAAACTCACCGTATTCGAAGATGGAGATTGGTGTTTGCCTTCTGTGTGTTTGGAATCCTGTTGGTGTTGGTGTCGTGTCTGATTGCTCCTTTGCTTCCGGATACCTTGGGGTCGTCTGCCTGTTATAGTCAGTAAGAAGCTCGCTAGGCGCTTCATGAAACACTTGCCTACATTGCACGGAGCAGACAATACGCGCCGCCTTTGGACGGCTGAATGTGCTCGAGTGCGAGCCATGGCGATGAAATGCTGATGAGCGGCGAAGTGATTTATTTGTGGATGATGGTCGCTTTCGCGGTCTTGGTGAAGTGCTAGTCACGAGACCCACTACGATTTGGTGCGCGGTCAACCAACTGTTTCGCGCTTAGGCTGGAGACTGTTATCGAAAACACTATCTACCCCTAACAATATATTACAAAAGACCTTTCCAAGTCATAGTTTCAAGTCATTCTTAGCCTATGTCAGGATTAAAAATTCCCAAAGGAGTGAATGGGTGCACAATCCGCAGCTGCTTCGCCAAAGGCTCGCAGCTAGGTCTCAATTAATGCCGGTTTCAACTCCGCGATTCTTAAATCTCTTTGCCCTTGGCGCCGATACGTAGGGCCCTAGCATATCACAGCTTAATACCTTGCCACTATAGTAAGCACCAGCTATAAAAAGGGAGAAAAGACTGGAGATAAAGCTTAAACAATCTCTTAACAATCTCTAGCCCGATACTTACCAGAAAATCGCGGCTAAGCTCGCAGATACGCAGTCTTATTCTATAGTTAATTAAGCAATAGAGAAAATAACAAGCGCTCTGAAACAATCACATAACTTAGCCGGCCCCTCATATTTATAACAAGCTAGCATCAGTTCATCAAAGTTAGAATCCAGTAATAATATGAATAATAATAAAGCATACGCCCCAACACCTCAGAGACAAGCCCGATGATCATACCAAAAGACCCCGCGCCGGACGACGTTTCGGGCACCTGGGACGCAACCTATAGGCTAGTGGCTGGGTTTGCGATCCTTAAATGGCCAAGCGGATAACGCGACGCACCGCATCTTTCAGCGCTCTTTTCCCCCCTTCACTCCGAAGCATCCTGTCTGCCATGACAGATCAGCCACAGATAATCGAAGACAATCCTATTGGGAAGGGCTTAGACGCCTTCCGTGTATTATTTCATTCCATCTGCCAAAATAGAGGGATACCGCACTCACCTGAGGCCCTGTCGCAGCTTGACCAAGAAGGTAGGACGACCAGCTTTGCCGTGGCGCTCCTCTGACCAGTACACAGATGTGCAAGATCTTGCTTCTAGTCTCCTATCGGCACTTCAAATCCTCCCCGTCACTCGTCTCTTGCCTTCGAAGACAGGCCGTAGCACCCTGCGAAACGACCTCCTAAGACTCATCTCTGCAACCGCCTCCGAGGATTTCGACTTCAAACGGATCACACGTCTTCTCAGCACAGCCCTCGCCGACAATCCGGATGACGCACTTATCTGGATTCAGGTTGACCGCGCTGTCGCCGAGTCCACTCCGCCTCCCCAACCGATAGCGTCCTCTGTCCAACAAACCCCATGGTTGCGAAACACTAGCAGCTTTGCGAACTCGTCCGAATATCGTCGGGATGTGGATCGAGTCCTTAAGGAGGAGCTTGGTCCTCTCTACGTTGGGCTCCCTCGCTTCTTGGATATATACTTTGGACGCGTGGCCAATCTGGAGACTGCGTCCAATGCTATCTTTAAAGAGTGCAAAGGCGGCGAAGGCAGTGATATATTGTTTAGTGGGGGGTGGAGAGGGTGGCCAAAGGATGCAAACCAGGACAACGTCTTAAGCTGGTTTTCAGGTCTTTGCGCGAAGCTGGCGGCGTTTGCAGAAAACTACAAGTCGACTGCGACGCTTCCTCGACGGCCAGTGGCACAACCGAACAAGCCGATCCAAGGCTCAACGGTGGAACGCAAGCTAAACCGCAAGTTGGACGTCGGCTTCGTGGACGATCCTACCGCTAAGGAGGACTCCCGATGCCACTGGTCGCAGATCCTCGTACCGGGCGAGCTAAAGAGCAATCCGTCGGCCGACTGCGCCTCCCAGGCATGGCTTGATCTCGGGACATATGCGAGAGAGGTGCTGGCAGCCCAGGATACTCGTCGCTACGTCTTAGGCTTTACCATTTGCGGATCCCTCATGAGAGTATGGGAGTTTGACCGGCTTGGGGGGGTTGCATCTGAACAGTTCGACATCAACAAAGACGGGCAGCAGTTTATATTTATAGTTCTCGGCTTTCTCTGGATGAATGACGAGGATCTTGGTTTTGACCCGACAATTGTAAAGGCAGATTATAAACAATTTATCCAGATTAAGCGGAATGGCTCCACGGAGCGCCTGATCCTTGAAAGAGTGATACTGCGAGCACGCTGCATTGCTGGCAGAGCGACGACATGCTGGAAAGCCTATCGCGAAGGGGATCCCCAGATATCATTTATTATTAAGGATTCATGGCAATATATAGAACGCGATGAGGAAGGCGAACTCTTGCACGAGGCGACTAGGAAAGGTGTTATTAATGTTGCACGATACTACCACCACGAGACTATTCAGATTCGCGGGACAGACGATGACATCCGAAGTAACGTACGAGGAGGACTGGATATCACCAGGGCTACGAATTACCGGCCCGAACGCTCAATCCCTTTGCATAGCACGATCGCTTCCGGACCTTCGCGGAAGGGCCGCAGCACCAGCGCTGCTAGCAAGAAACGATCATCTAGCCAAAGCGGTGCTACTTTGCCCCCAAGCAAGCGGTCCTGTTCGGCCTCTCCAGTAAAAGCTAGCAGCGACCTAATATCAAATCGGGTACATCGACGCGTTATTCTTCGTGACTATGGAGAGCCTATCTATAAGGCAAGCTCCCGACCGGCTCTCCTTACTGCACTAGAGGGTTGTATTGAAGGACATAAGTCATTGCGTGAGGCGGGTTTTCTCCACCGAGACATCTCGATCAATAATCTCATAATCAACGAAGATGACGATAATCCGTCCTGGCCTTCGTTCTTGATTGACCTGGATCTCGCCATCCGAGAGCAGCGAGAGAGTTCGTCCGGCGCTAAGGGCAAGACGGGCACACGGGCGTTTATGGCAATCGGAGCGCTTCTGGGCGAACAGCATTCCTTTATGCATGATCTTGAGTCATTCTTCTGGGTGCTGTTTTGGATATGCATTCACTGCAATGGGCCGGATGACAGCAGGGCTATTCCACGGTTTGAGAAATGGAACTGCGTCAATACCGAGGAGCTGGCAGAGCTGAAGAAAGGACAAGTTTCCCATGAAGGGGACTTCATCAAAATCGCCGGGGTATACTTTACACCGTACTATCAGCCATTGATACCTTGGGTCAACAGGTTACGGAAAGCGGTGTTTCCGAATGGTGGGAGGTGGGAGAAAGAGGATATAGGACTGTACGCTCGGATGGTGGAAATCTTTGGGGAGGCTCGGGCGGATCCAAAGGTTGCGGCGGAGAGATAGCCTCACCAACAACCAAGGCGGGGCTTAGATATTATTTGCGACTAAAGCCGATGCGAACTTAGGCCACTTAGATATTGCGGAAGGATCAGATATTAAAGCGACTTTAGGGACGCTTTCTGGCGCTAGCGTAGTGCCGGTAGATCTTTGAAATGCGGCCGAAAACTTGTCTGATGGGGACCAAAAATTGGGAACCCTTCGCCGCCAAAGGCACCGAGCATACATCAGGGAACATGGCATATCATGATATTTGCCTTGGATCACTTGGATCATCAAATTTCTTGATTGGTTAATCGGTCCGTAGTTAATCCGGGCCCGGGCCTATTCTGACGACCTCATAGGAATATATGCCTTGGCCAGTATCTAAACGCATGATTCGTTACATTAAGTAATTAGCAGGGTGCTGATCATAGAAAATAACCAGATTCCAAATAGAAAGCAATAAAAAACGGGTTAAAATATAGCGCTAATTTATAGCATATTCAATAGCGACCTTTGTAGGCACTGACTTTTATAGCCGATGTGATTATTAAAGCCAATTCAATATCCAGTTAAACAGATATCTTAATGGCTAAATAATTCATATTTTATTTCCTAATGAAATCTTAATCTTCATTTGGCTAAAAAATAATCTGATTTATTCATTGTTTACACAGCCGGGTATATATAGCATTAAATTGAGATATTTTTAGGATTATTATACATTTTCCAAACACTATCACTTATGGATCTGCGTAGATTTGCTGCTAGAGCGATGGCGCCAAATGCGTATTTTCCTTGGGGTCCCCGAAAATCATCCACTTCCGTTTCCCCCTCTTCAACATACCATATCTCGAAGCTACGTTCATAGCCAAATGAATTGCGCCCCTGCCACACTACGCAGCCTACGGGCAGGCAGTCTCACAAGATCTATACCTCAATGCGCCAAAACGGCCCGCACCACAGCTCCCCGAATCGCCCGGAGACCGATATCTTCATCGAGCTCCAGACCGAACAAAACACCATCTGCCGACGATCCTGAATTTGTATCAATCCTCGATGGACCGCCCAAGATTGTACGCGCAGGCAAGCGCCATGGTCCAGGCATCATTGTTCTGGGTTTGTAACATCCTGCATTTGACTACATGCATCACGCAAAAAAGCACAGTTTAACTAACAAATACATTATATTCGGTCTCGTGCAGCCATCATTCCTATAACAGCATTTGTGCTGGGATCATGGCAAGTCCAGCGCCTCGGCTGGAAAACAGATCTCATCTCCAAATTCGAGGACCGCCTAGTTCGCGATCCGCTACCTCTCCCTCCACACATCGATCCCTCCGTCATCCACGAATTCGACTACCGCCGCGTTCTCGCCACAGGCCGCTTCCGGCATGACCAAGAAATGCTCATTGGGCCCCGCATCCGTGACGGGCAGGATGGATATATGGTCGTCACGCCGCTGGAGCGTGATGGCGGTTCCACTATCTTGGTCAATAGAGGCTGGATCAACAAGAGCCATCGACACCAAAGCACTCGTCCAGACAGCCTGCCAAGAGGAACAGTCACGGTTGAGGGGTTGTTGCGCGAACCATGGAAGAAGAACATGTTTACACCAGATAATAGGCCCGACAAGGGCGAGTTCTATTTCCCGGATGTTCGTCAGATGGCTGAGCTGACAGGAAGCCAGCCTGTCTGGGTTGAGTCAACCATGGGTATGATAATCTGTCTCTTCCCTCCCAAATGCGCCGTGAAAAGCGCCTACTTCGCACCCATACTGACATGCTCAGAACCCGAGTATATACGAATGATGGATTATGAAGCTCGCGGTATTCCCTTTGGGCGAGCTGCAGAGGTAAACCTGAGGAATAATCATGCGCAGTATATTTTCACATGGTAAGCCCCACCTCTCAATCGTAAATTCATTGTCAAACCGCTCGTTCATTAGTTGACTCTTCAACTATAGGTACGGCCTAAGCATCGCCACATCCATCATGCTCTACATGGTTCTGAAGAAGCCGCCATCAAGCGTAGCCCGTCGCGTTCGGGCCAGCCGAAATATATAAATATTGAGAACTCCAGTGGTTTGCTGTAAAAATATCATGTAACATCTGAGGCATCTTGTTCGTCATTATCCCGCACCCGCTTGTTGCGGCGCTGTTTTGGAAGTTGAGGTACGGGCATTCTCAACTCTTGGAGGAGTTCTCGGGGAAGATGTTTTTGGGCTAGGGAAAATATGGTAGAGTCTCCTCCCACTTGGCGCTGTCTGTAAATAACTTAGCATGAAACACACAAAAAAACATGCAAGGATAGAATATCCATGGCATTTACATACCTCCGCATCAAAGTCAACACATCGCTCTCCTCGACTGTTTTGCGCTTGGCATGGCTAGCGTATGCACCAAGATCATCACCAAGCTGCTCGAAAAACCATTCGGAGGCTTGAGTAAGAGCTGTCAGTGTGTCTGCTGATATCCTGCGGTTGCTGAGGCCTGATGACTGGAGTGCAGTCTGCGCTACTCTCTTAACGAATGTCGGTGGTAAAGGTGGGTATGCGATGCCGTGTTTCGAGATCCTCTTCCTCTTCTTCTTCACTTGCCCCCTCTTAGCGGTTTCTTCTTCGGGATGAGCCTCTGTCGTAGTCAGTTCGTTTATGCCTTCGTCATCACTGCTGTGAACTGGTGCAAAATCTGGAAATCCGCCGCCAGCATCATCGTCGGAAAACACATTGTCTTCTAGTGCTTGGTGAGCTTCTTCGGCAACAGCTTCGGCAGCAGACTGGTCTACAATTGGAGATGTCACATCTACGTCTGCTGCAGGTTCTGACATCATCATGAAGGTAGTCTGATCGTCCAAGCCCGCTGGCATTTCCAACCCGAAATCACTTTCTCGACCTATCAATGTGCGTCGCGTTGGATCGGCGTCAATCCTGTAGAATGTTAATACCATGTAATCACGAAACTAGACATCATAACTTGCCGGTCATACGTTAAATCAGCAGCCTCCTGCGCTTGGATATCCTCCAGCAAGCCTGGGAAGAAGTCCGACTGCCGTCCCAGGTCCTCGGTAGGATCATTATTCATGAAGAAATCGCTCTCGCGAACACTCCCAAAACTTTCCCTTAATAATCTCGACGGCTGCTCACTTATAGCTCGCCGGGGTATTTCGATAGACTGGGCAGTATAGTTTTCCTCCTCCAAGCCTGATGACTGCGGGGGTTGCAAGTCCGAATCATCGTCATCTTCAAGAGGCAGAGATAGTCGCGGTCGGTCTATGGGAAGCTCATCATCCTCGTCTTCCTCTAGGATTGGCGCAATGACCGATGAAGTGTTGTCCCGTGGAGACGATGACGACGAAATGATTGGCTTGCTAGTTGGAGCCAGCGCTCTTCCCAAATGTCGCAAGATATCCATAGGAGTTTCCCTCTGGTCCTTTAAGCTACGGCGCCTGTTCTTCCCCGGCGTAAACATGGCCATGCGCCGTTGGTCGAGCGCTCTGCGCGCAGCCTTGGCATGTGGTGTAGGCGCATTGCTTCGTCCCGGAGTTCGGCGGATAGAATTGCGAAGGTCTCGAGAGGCACTACGATCAAGTGGAGTATGAACGGAGCGATGCGACGAGGGTGGCTCAGCGCTTATAGCCTGTTGGCCAGGAGTTGTCGTCGGTGTTTTGGCATTGCGTCTGCCATGTGGTGTCGGAGTTGCGTCCATCGCAGCTGTTGAACATGAAACGCGTGTGATGAAAGTTCACCTCACAAGACAGTTTTCGGTCCCGAAGGTTTGCCGCTGACTTTCAAGATATCATCGCCTCTATCTGATACTATTGTATGTATAGGAATGAATTGGCGCCGCGTGCGATATCAGAGTGTTGTCTTACTAGATGCGGAAATTCGTCATTGTGGATGGTGCAAGTAAACGCGTTGTGACTTGTCTAGCATTGACGCGACATGGAGGGGTTGGTCCGAAAGGTCAGTTCAAGGGTTAGGGTTAGAGTCGGCACTACCATATTGCCCAGCTAAGACTCCATACCAAGAAGATATCTATATTTCTAGCCAACAAGACTTCAGTGCAGCCACCGTTCTAAACTTGCTGCAGTTGTACGAGTTTCATTATACTTCATGGGGAATTAAAACAGAAGACCAGGGTGCATTTACGCGGATATGCCAAAATCATGTCGAAACCTTGAGTCTTTGTCTCAAGCGGCAACTCTTCCTTTATTGCAGTAAATTTCATTCCCATCAATAATTGTTCGGTTTAAAAGCTTCATGATAGTACCAGATTAAAGTATCCTAGTCAGTTAGGGGTGGGTATTTGATGTTGCGGTGAATAGAGCTGGCTACCTAGGGTGTGTAGCCTTCAAAATCACTGGGTGGACTCCAGGACTGGTAGTTCTAGCTTCAATTACCCTAAACACGCATGGTCCTTCGCCTGTTTTTTTTTTTTGTCTTGTCTTTTCTTGAAGATCTCTTAAATGTCATATCCATAATGAAGATATAGAAAATTTGTCTAGCTCATCTTCAGTTATGATGTCTCACCTAAATCTGACTTTCGAGATGGCGGTAATATAGCGAAACAAACAAACGGTAAGAGTCAGCTTGTTG
Source organism: Sphaerostilbella broomeana (assembly GCA_930272545.1). Lineage (NCBI taxonomy): Eukaryota > Fungi > Ascomycota > Sordariomycetes > Hypocreales > Hypocreaceae > Sphaerostilbella > Sphaerostilbella broomeana. The sequence continues at coordinate 32,262 of CAKNET010000087.1, read as the reverse complement.
ACCGACAATTCGATTAGGTTCCCACCGACCTAGATCTTCAAGCCAAGACGCTACCTTTTAGGTACTACAAGAACTTTCTAGTGGCTCTCCGCCAGGAGAGGTGTCTCCTACCCCCACTGAAGGCTGCTTACATAACTAGTCGCTATGCCGTCGATGGTCTAGCGCTCTCTGTACCAAGGGACCCCTTTCTTAAATCCCCCGCCAAATCACGAGCTTCCATCGAAGCCTTCAACTTATTCGCAATGTCTAATTTATTTTCTGGCATGTGAGTGTACTTTAAACATATTTTCAATGTCTAGATGCAATGGGGCTAATTTTTCAATTATGACAGCAAAGCTCAGATCCGGGGAACGACCGCCAAGGCGGGAGCTCCTGTCAAGACTCCATCAACCCCTATCACCACCGAAGCACCACCGCTGCCAAAAGCACAGGATGCCCAGCCTGCGACGACGAAATCTGCACCAAAGGTTTCCCTCCCGGAGTCTTTGGGAAGGTCAATAGATGTTGCGGTTCCAGTAGCGCTGGATATCCCTCGGCCGTTACCCTTGTGGCTCAGCACTGCGTGCGCTAAGCACATTGTCAAGGGAAACTTCATGACCCTTAGTGCGCGACCAAAGACAGTTGAGCAGGGTGAATGGGTGGCCCATCAAGGTATGCTGAGCGATGTCAATAAATGCATGATAAATTTCCTTGCTAAAGGTCTCTAGTGGTCGAGCACTATCGGAATTTGTGGAACTTTGTACGCATTGTGCACGAGAAGGAGGAAGATGGAAAATCAGTATGCAGCCCGTCGACTTGTCCCAAAATGTCGGCTGGAAAGTGAGTGTCTTCTCAGCAGTCACCTTGCTTCCAAGCTAACCGGCACAGGAACCATTCCTATACCTGGTTGAACAGAAACCATGAGCCGGTCGAGCTTCCAGCTTATGAGTACATGGCCCTCATGCAACGATGGATGTCTGGCAAAATCGACGATGGAACCCTCTTCCCGACTGACCCGTCTGGAGCCTCCTTTGCATTACACCCCGAATACACAAGCAACACCATCCAAAACAACGGCAATGACGAGTGGCTAGGTTCTAGAAGTGGCTTTCCCAAGCAGTTCTCTGCAACTACCCAGCTGATTTTCCGTCAAATCTTCCGGGTTTATGCCCATCTATATTGGGATCACTTTGTTGAGCCCTTCTATCATCTCAATCTCGAGAAGCAATTGAACTCTTGCTTCAGTCATTTCCTTTTGACCGCCACTACCCTGGAGATGCTGCAGCCTAGTGAGTTGGAGCCTATGCAATATCTCATTGATTTATGGGCAGCGGACGGCACCTTCCCTCCGGAGTCTAGGCCATATTCATACGCGAATATCGAGCGGGGAACATACATTATGAGTCTTGGGAACTCAGCTTGAAGATAGCCTGAAGAACATCATGGTCGTGAACTTCTCGGAGAATAGCCTGCCTATGCCTAGGCTGTGAGATTATGGAAGGAAATTCTTGGCATCTCCGACATATGCTTAGATCATGTGGGGAAAATACTATGACTCCATGAGGAAAAAAAAAACAAAAAAAAAAGACATCCTTGGGATGACCCAATTGCATGCATGCATGATCCTCAGCGAAATCATCAACGCGAGGACTTTAGGAGCTGGAAATTACGTTTATCATTTAGTGAAATACCAGGATTCTGGGAATCATAAGGAATGTCCAATTATCAACCAATTTACAAACTGTCTAAAAATGGCCTGGCTCCTTGAAAATGCTTGATCGCTGTGTGTGAATCATTGCTGGGTATGCCTAGTCTCCTGCGTCGCCATACCTCGCGAAAACATACCCGGTTTTGCAGTGGAAGAGGCGAAACCACGTTTCGTATCAGCAACCGAAGGCTTTTGAATAAATGTGCGTTGATCACCTGCAGACATGTCGACACTCCGTGATGACATATCAACAATATGACGACACCAGCTAAGCTATGATACTCATAATAAACGGCGTGATTATGTCCGACTCCACGCGATTGGCAACTGTTTGTCGGATTCGATCCGACAGATGGCGTATTTTCCTGATAGCCCGCCACCAAGATGGAAAAAGCCACAGCCGATTAAGGCACTACTAGATGAAGAGGGTTATTTTAAACTACAAAAAACGCGTAACACCTAATGGAGCATTGATCTTCATGGTACTGGGATGTCAAAGGCTTCAATGCGAATGACACCTAATGGTCACTGCTATTTTGAATGCGTAATAATACGATAAACTACAATTGCGTCGGATCTCTGATCAACCTATAGAGTGTGCCTCGCTTGGGAAATAACGATTGAAACTATATTCATATTTACGATTTCTTTAGCCATGAAGGGGTATAAAAGCCCGCCTGTCACAATGCTAAGAAACATTCCACATGCTCCTTTTTGAGAGCACTGCAGACTATCGCTTTTCATACTTTCACCATGCGGTACTCTACGCTCCTTTGCAATCTTTTGATATCCCTCCAGCTTACCACTGCCTTGACTGGTCCTAGAAAATGGACGGTTGGACAAGTCGTTCACACTACAAGCGGTCATGTAAAGGGCCATGCTGCATTGAATGCCACAGAGGTATCAGAATATCTAGGTATTCCATACGCCAAGCCCCCCGTGGGCAAACTTCGCTTTCAGCCTCCCGCTCGATTTAGTGGCAGAAATAAGATTGACGGCAACAAGTTTGTGAGTTTGAGTAAGCCGTTTGTTAGAGATATACGGAGTAGAGCTGACTCGGCCTTCTAGGGATGCGCGTGTGTGCCCTCCAATATAAGCTCCAATGACGCTGAGTATTCCGAGGCTCTTATTAAACGTTGGGGCATTACAACAGCCGGCGTTGATATCATCTCGGATATCACCCACCCTGGCGTTGAGTTCAATGAAGATTGCTTGACCTTGAACGTATGGACAAAGCCTCAGTCCGGTGAGAGAAAGAAGGCTGTTATGGTCTGGATACATGGTGGCTCGTTTGTGTCTGGTATGTCTTCTGAGTGACTTGATAGTTAGAAGAACTGCACCTGACAAACTAATAAGGTAGCTCTGCGGTCCCTAGCTATAATGGACAATTCTTTGCGGACCAAGAGGATGTTGTTTTAGTAACCATCAAGTAAGTTTAGAGGAGTCGACCAGCCATATCAATGATGGACCTAACCAAAAACTTTGCAGCTACCGGCTTAGTATTTTTGGGTTTCCCGGAAATCCACTCGGAAGTCAGAATCTAGGGCTTCTTGATCAGCGCCTCGCCGTCGAATGGGTTCGTGATAACGTTGCCGCCTTTGGGGGTGACCCTTCGCGCATTACACTATTCGGGGAAAGCGCCGGTGGCGCATCAACAGATCATTATTCATTTGCATGGTCACGCGATCCTATAGTTCAAGGTCTGATACCTCAGTCTGGTACTGTGGCACTCGCAACACGCCCCAGGGCGTTGGCTCACGAATTCTGGTTTAATGCCTCTGCAGCCGTTGGATGTGGTAACGCTAGCACACCCACCCAGAGAGTCTTCGACTGCATGATGAAAAAGTCCTCTGTTGATATTGTCAAGGGGCTGGTCAATACCATTGCAAGTCCTATTCCCCTGCCGTATAGTCCCACGGTCGATGACCAGCTTGTCTTCAGCAACTACACTGGTGTCAGGTCTGCTAATATCCCTATGCTGATTGGCAACACGGACAATGAAAACGGGTTGTTCAACGTCTTTGTTGATATAGATGTCCCGCCAGAAATATCCAAGAAATCAAATATGAAGTTGTTTGAATGCCCGGCAGCTGCGCGAGCTGCCCTCTCAGCCCATCAAGGCCGGCCTACGTGGAGATATAGGTATTTTGGTGTATTTCCAAATATGATTCTGTCGACCAAGCCACAGAGTGGTGCATACCATTTCTCCGAGGTTCCCGTACTATTCGACACTGTTATGCAGAATCACATTGCGAATACCCGTGAGGAAGTAGCTATTGGAAAATCAATGAGAGGTGCTTGGGCTGCCTTTGCAAAGGATCCTCTCCGAGGACTACAGCATTATGAGAACGGGTGGCCCAGATACGATGTCAAAGGAAAAACTCTTCTTCGGATTGGATATGAGAACAAAACTGGACCCAACCCTGGTATTGGAAATATGTATGATGCTGGTTGTAATGGCCTTATTTAGCTGAGATGTCGAGGGATCTAATAAGATCTAGGTAGGATGATGCTGCCCGCGGAATCCAGACTTTTGACAAATCTAAATTGCTATGCCACTTTTGACGCTGAGCGTTGTGTCCTAGAAACGTGATTCGCCCACCAATCATTGAATTATTCGTTTGACGCCTGCGATTCTGTGACAAAGAGAAACCTTGGAAGGGCGAATAAAAGTATGCAATCAGCTTGGCAAGTAAACTGGAACAGATTTATAATCACTAAATGCGCGACGCTTGAACGGAAACAACATGCCTCAGGTAAACCCCTTGCAATGGCACAAAGCATCTGTGATCGGATTTATCATAGTGTTTCGTTTCAAACTGGTGACAAAGGCGTTACAGGAGTTGCTTCGAATATCGGCGCAGGGTTGGACATTTTGTTTGTTTCTTTCTGCCAGCCAGCATGTCATCAAAACCAAAAGTTCACCAGAAAGCCGAAAGCCAAGTGTTTGCTTTGTGATCACTAGAGACATTGCTGCAAGGAGAGTCTGGTTATGATGGGGACATGTGATGAGGCTGAAAAAAAAAAAAAAAAACAAGGACGAGACGAGACAGACAGCCGCGTTCGTGGTGGCTAGCTAATTTATGTAATTTATGGTGTATGTTCCGCCATTATCGTCTTATCTCCGTTGAGAACCGAGTCCCAAAGCAAAGTTGGACAGTGATCCGCTTGAATATAGACTTGGCTAAGCGTAAAGAAATTAATGTGTGCCTCTAGGCAATTTCAGGTGTGGCGTCATTCGAATTGACTCTTCTGGATATATGGATTCGACATCTGGACACACATTGACACAGCCTTAAGTTGGGATGGTGGGCACACGATATGCAAGGGGGAAACCTGGATGACCTCAACATCCGTATCGACGGGCAAATGCCTGTCTTGCGTATCCGATGCTCGTGTCCATGCTGTGGCGCGGATGACAGCGTATGTAGGGATGTGATGCAGCTCTTGAGCCTTGCCAACAAGCCCACAGCTTGAGGACACTTGTTTTGCTTGGGGGATGATGCAGAGTTGAAGTTCTCTACAGGGCCCTTAGGTGCCTAGGCGGGAGCCTCAGATCTTTAACTAATGGAGCAGAGACCAGCACCACCAGCCCCTGAGGTGGGAAGATAGTGCCCAGGTGGCTGGCACCAGACCAGCCTCCCACTAAACAGTTCACTGCAACGCCTCCAGGGCTCCAAGGCCCCTAAAAGATTAGTGGACCACAGCCAGGGCAGTTGAGTCGGTATCGCTATGGGGCCTTTGGAGGCGCCATCCATACCTGTGCAGCAGCAGCAACCTTACAGTTGCATCCACTTGCCTCATGCTGCGGCGGAAAAAAGTAGGTACCCTGCCGACCTCCTCGCCTCTTCCCACCCCCACCCGCAGCTACTCGCATAACCTCCAGCCCGATTATCACCATCATTGTGAAATTCAAAGGTCCGGCTTCATCAACCAATCATCACGGCCAGTCGAGAAATCCCGCCATCTTGATTATCCTGTCAACGGCCTATTCGTGCAATGATAGGTGGTGAAGATCAGCAGCGATTTTCTCTTAGAGTTGGAACTGCGTCTGCTCCTTTCGTTTTCCCGCCTCTTTTGCTTCCTTTTTCTTACTAACAGAGTCAGTCTATTCACGGCGTTGTGCTGCAAACGAACTTTGGTGGAATACTGAACAATTCTTAGACAAATACTTCTGATTTGCTATCACATCAGACTTCCATCGTCGGAAGCGCCAGACACACGCATTCATTAACTCCCCTCCTCTCGTTCCCCTTCGGCTGCCCCCCCATTGGCGTCTCTCCACTCGCCGCAGTGGCGCTAGCAACAAGACTGCAATCGACAGGGTCACGGTCAAGCCAAGCCAGGGTACGTGCCGCTGGAGCAGCTTCATATCCTGCGGCGAGACCCCCGTTCACTGTGTCAACCTGCTTCTGACGTTAATGCAGCTTTGAAACTCTTCTCCAGACCGGCAGTCCATATCGCCATTTCATCCTTCTTCGTCCAAAATTTTTCCAGCACTCTTCAGACCATCGCCATTGTTCCATTCGACCACCAATCGTCACGTCCACCATTCTAAAATCATCGACGGAAACCGAACAGAGATTTAGTAATTGATCTTTCGCCGTGCTGATCTCCTTGCCTGCCGAATTCCAACCCCCTCCTCCACCGCATCGCCCTTACTATACCGCCATCCAATATTTGGAGATAGCATACCAAATTAAATCGGTAGCTACAGCGCAACAGCAGAGATGGCACAAGCCGGTGTTCAATCTTTGAAGGTTTGTTCCCTTCTCGGGCTGCTGGCCTTTGTCTGTGTTTTTTTTTTGTGTTGCGTGCATGAGCACTGACGTTCTCTACAGTGTGTCGTGACTGGCGACGGTGCCGTTGGCAAGGTTGGTATCCTCTTCGACGGGTGGTTCGACCTCCTACCAGAGACTGATTCTTTATCCTACTAGACTTGCCTGCTCATTTCATACACGACCAATGCATTCCCCGGCGAATACATCCCAACAGTGTTCGTGTCGCCCCCCTAAAGACCCTGTCTGCGCTTCGCTTTATTGACTTGTTTCTGCCCTCCAGGTTCGACAACTACTCTGCCAGTGTCATAGTCGACGGCAAGCCTATTAGCCTAGGGCTATGGGATACAGCTGGCCAAGAGGATTACGATCGATTGCGACCGCTCTCATACCCCCAGACCGATGTTTTCCTTATCTGCTTCTCTGTCGTCAGCCCACCGTCTTACGACAACGTTGCTGCTAAAGTAGGACTGCTGCTCCACAACTAGAGTATCTTGGAAAGAATGCTACTGACCACCAACCTGCAGTGGCTTCCTGAGATCACCCACCACTCTTCCGGAACCCCCATCATTCTGGTCGGCACCAAGATTGATCTGCGAGATGACCCCGCGACCCGGGCTGCTCTGACCAAGCAGCACATGGAACCTGTCAAGTACGAGAGCGTGCTGAACTACGTCAAAGATGCCAACAAAAGCTCTAAAATCATCTACAAGTACATTGAGTGCTCCGCCCTCACTCAACGGAATTTGAAGAGCGTGTTTGATGAGGCAATTCGGTAGGCCTCCACTCCAGTTGGCGGATATCGTGATTTTTTTTAGGCCCCAGCGCTGACGGATCTAACTTAGCGCTGTTCTGAACCCGCAACCACAACAATCCAAGACCAAGAAATCCAAGTGTTCGATTTTGTAAGGTCTTGTTGACATCTTTTCGATTCCTAACTTAGCGTGTCGGACATTTTGGGGGGTGCATCTTCCTGCAACATCGCACGGCCGACTACGATCCAGGTCCTAGAGTCTGTACGCGAGGCAACCGGCTTCCTTTTCATGGCCCACCTATAACTCGAGAGAGTAGACCCGGCTGATGAACCAGTGGAGGAGAGGGGTTGATTTGAGACGTCGAAATATATTGTAATGAAAGAGGTTTCGTCCTGTTTATTGATATTCTACTCATCTAGGCTCCATTAACCGCTATATGCTGCATTGAGCTGGGAGAATATCTTGATATTTTTTTTTGTTGACAGGAATGGAATTGTTCTGATATCATGTCGGCGGGCTAGAAGCTGGAAGAGGTTGTTTCTCCATGGCGTATGGCAAATTAACTTTTTTGTTTTGGCATCTGTCGTTTCCTCCTGAGGCCGAAAGGGGTTTTTTTTTTTAATTGTTTTGTTCCACCTTCTATAGAGAGCACGCACGTATGGATAAGGCTGATTGATATTCAATGGGACAACCTAGGAGCGGATGCATACGAAGATTGAAGTTCCTTCCAATTCTTTGGGGTATCTCTCTTCAAGATATTGCTCTAAACAACATGATTATCCAGATCATTATATGCCAATAACTTTTTTATAGTGCCAGAAACGTTCTCATAAAAGCATGCAGTACTGTGGTAGGAAGCTCTCGTGAGTTGAATGACATGAGAAGGAGAAATAAAAATGCGCAAAAAGAGTAGTAGAAAACAACCATGATAATGAAAACCCAAGAATAACAAGCGAGGATCACTGACCCAGACCTGGCAGTCTGGCTAAGCGACTAGGATGTATGTCCATCCTTGGCTCGGGCTGGGTCTGCTGCTGGGTCTGCTGGGTCTTGCCGTTGGCCTGGTTTTCCTCCTTGGCAGTCTTTTCCTTTTCGATACGTTTGGCGCGGTTCTCGTCTAGTTTCTTGTTCTTTTCGTGGATTTTGTTTTGGCGTTGTTGGTTGTTGCCTCCTCCGCCGGCACTATGCAGATAAGATGTGTTAGTAGAACAAACCAAAAAAAAAAATGTCAGGAAATTGTTTTCTGCCACTCCATTGGTGACAAATACCTTATTTCCATGATATGTATCTATCTATATATATATATATGAGGGAGGGGGAAGGGGAAGGGGGCCACAAAAAACTCACGTCAACTCAACATTAATCTTCCTCGGAGCCGAAACACCATCCTCAAACATGGAGTGATGAAACTTATCCAGACAGGTCCGCTGGTGCTGGGACGACGCGAATTCCACAAAGGCGATGCCGCGACATGCTTTGGGGTCCTCCTTTTTGGTGAGGCAGCGGACGGCGATGGGTTTGAGGGCGGAGAAGTGGGCGGAGATGGAGGCGGCGGTGGCGCTGTAGGGGAGGTTGCCGACGAAGACGATGTTGCGGCCGGGTTTGCGGGCGGAGGAGGCGTCGAGGTCGATGGCGTCGTTGTCGGCTTCTCCGTGGTCGTTGTCGGTGCCGTTGGTACCGTTGGTGCCATTGGTGGTTGGAGCGGAGGAGGATTCTTGGTCCTTCTTGGAGGCTTTCTTGTCCTTCTTCTTCTGCTTGCGCTCGAGCTTCTTCTTGGCATCTTCGTCATTTGCAGCACTGCCATTGACTTGCTTCTCTGCTTTCTTGGGCGTAGCGTCATTAGATTCCGCCTTGGCAGTCTCTTCGACTTCCAATTCCTCATCACCAGGCAGATCCTGCAGGTTCTTCCGCTTGTCCTTCTTCTCTTTTCTCGTCTCCTTCTTGTCCTTCTTCTTATCCTTCTTGTCCTTCTTGTCCTTCTTATCCTTCTTGGACTTCTTCACCTCTGTAGCAGGTTCCGCACCATCATCATCATCGTTGCTGCGCTTGCGCTTCTTGGGAGGCTGCTCTTCCGCGACGGCAATGGGCTTATCGTCTTCGATGGCAGTAGCAGCGGCGGCTTCCTTGGTGGCGCGCTTGGACTTCATGATGAAGAAGAAGAAGAGAGGAAAGAAAAAAAGTAGATAGAAAGAGGCAAGTAAAGACTCTAGGTGTGAAAGTGGACGGGGAAATGCCGTGAAGTGTCTAAGAAGCGCTTGTTTACGGATTTCTTGATTTTTGAGGTCGCAGAAGCTGGCTGGCTGACTGAGGAAGGGGAAAAAAAAAATCTATCTTATCGCGGCTTGGCCAACCTAAACTTTTTGGTGGGGCTAAAAAAAAGGTGGTGATGGCGCTAAAAGGGATCTGGTTACCCCCACGTTTTGCTTGCTTCGCATTTTGGCATTTCTGACTGGATAGCCGCCGCTGACTGAAGGAATGAAGGAAGCGAGCCAAAATTCAAGGTAATGTGATCATGGCGTTGAAATATCATCATATGCGGGCATCCTGAGAAGAGAATCTATGATGCAGGAAGAATTGAGTGAGGGATTCAAGGCCAAAAAAAAAAAAAATAGAATAAAAATGGCAAACTGTGTTGAAGAAGCCGAACGACTTTACAACGGGGTACGGATGCAATCAGCTGGTCTTAACATACTACTTATATACATGTTGAAGAAAAGAGTCTCATCCAACGTGCTCTTTGAGGGATAAAGACTTTGATGCTGGCATCATGCAGGCGATGGGCCAACTTTGTATAAATGACTAATGGCGGCCGATCAATCACTGTGAATAAAGAAATAAATAAAAGAAGAAAGGCGGGGAATGAAAACCCTTGTGTCTGTTGTGTGTGAGAGGGGCGTATATTGGCTGGGACCTCGTTTGGCTACAAGGCGCTTGATTCGTAGGTAGACGTGATATTTGGTCAGCTGGATGCTCCCCAGCTATTATATTGTGTCTTTTCTTTTCGACAGATGAAACCTGTTTTCTTCTCTCTCATTCTTTTCTTTCTCACTACACCACTACGAAAGCTTTGTATGAATTATTACCTTGGTGTTTTTTTCTCAGCTGAATGTCTGGTGTGAACTAGCATTGAAAGATTTACCACGTGTCTGTCCGCCAGCCACGGCGTCACCCAAACCACATTCTCAAGCTTCTACAACTCCTGCCACCAGCCAGACAGCAAGCTGAAAGAATCCTTGATCGCCAGGTAGCCCGACGATCCCGACGCTGCTGAAGCCACCACTGAGAGCCGTTTGAGCCTCTTTCGGGCAAGGTCAGTACTACCTACATGGACGGTGAATGATGTCCGTCCCATTGCTCTCGGGGTTTTGGGCACGGCTGGTGTTTCTCACGAACCAACCCGAATCCATGGCTATTAATATACTGCGATTAGGCTAATACAATTGGTCTGTTTGGGTGCAGTTGTGTTGTGTTGTGTTGTGTTGTGTTGTGTTGTGTTGTGTTGTGTTGTGTTGTGTATGGTAGGAGAGCTGTCGATCCGTTTATCTGATTTGCTGCTCTCGATATTTGAACCTGCTCTGAATATGTGATTCGTAAATAAACAACAGCCTTGACTATAATAATCAAACAATGTCTATCTGAATTCAGTGCAGTCCCCCCGTTTCACAAATTCATACATACATACATACAATCGCTGCCAACAGAACAACATCTCTCCAAAAGGCCCTTTCGTTCCTTTTTGCAGAATCAGCCTATCATCTTACGGACCGACCATCATCTGATCGTCACGGGCGACTGACCAAAAGCCCGTTTATTAGGCTAATTGGAAACGAAACGGCCTCAACCCGCGCTGGATGCATTATTCAATACGCCGAGAGCGCGACATCCCTCAGCGCACTCCACGCCAGGCGCTGTCCAATTGTTTTGCAGAGAACGCAATCACCATGACTTTTCTTCTATTATATCAATAGCTCGAAACGGCCTTCTCATCCTTAGATTGGTATGGAATGGATCCCCACTCGTATGCTATAGAAATTCAGTAGTGTCAGTAGTCTGAGTAGGAATTCATTCCTTTATTAGAACTAGTAAGCGAGCAATGAGCATTTCGTCCACTGCTGCTCCAATATTTAGATCTAGACACGAAAAAAAAAAGAAGAGGTCTCGGTACTACAGCCTCCGAAATAAACCATCATCTCCTCCCTCCGTTGTAAGCCAAGCAATCGTTTCGATGCTTCCCGTCCGTCATCACTAAAATACGCAAATACTCACTTCTGCTTTGAATATCCTGTGACGCCAGACGCTTCCTTGGTCAGTAAGACACTTTCTCTGTTCTTGGCAGGTCTAGAGAACCAGGGAATTAGCTTCCATCGTACCACATCGCCTCCTAGGCATGGTGTATATGTATATATAAACACACGGAGTGGTGGTGGTCGGGCTATTTGATTTTGATATTACTCTTCGGGCTGTAGTGGTCCGTGTATCCGACACCTCCACGAAACCACAATCTGATATTTTTAAATCAAGTATAAAAACAATCTATTTAGACTATTAACATAGGTATTCCAAATAGCCTAGCTTCAACATTATCCAATACCTCAATTGTTTTGATTATTCCTTTCTTTCTTTGTCGAGATATTGAAGATTATTAGGCAGAGCAGCACGTGCAAAAAGGTACATGCAAACAACGGAGCATCACGCTCCGAACAGCAAATACCCTCTCTCTATTCGAATCACAACCAGGTACACACTTGCAATTAACCAAGGAATAAATCAGCCACACACACGCGCATTTACCCTCCCACTAACATGCTTATCCGAAATAGGCTTAAACAGACTGTCGCGGCATCGTTAGCATTGGACGATCCTCCACGGAATGCTCTCTCTTTTCCTCGCTCCTCATTTCTGCCGCGCGGATCGCCAGCAATAGCGTCTCTCTCTCTCTCTCTCTCTCCCTCTATTACCTCTCTGTGTACGGGTAAATGAGTGTCTGCCCCATCAATACCTCCTCCACATGCATGTGAACCCCGGTTCCAGATAGATCTTTAATCGCCATCAGAAGTTGGAGGTAATCGATGATGATGTCTCACTCAGTAAAATGACATTGCAATATGCGAAGCTTACGGCTCTTTTACCCTGAAGACAAAAAAAAAAAAAAAAAAAAAAAAAAAAAACAAGTATACCCCAGCGATAGACAGAAGCACAACAACAAGTTAAAATCCTAAGAGATATCGCATTCCTATTCATCTACATCTACAACTCCATCCCCCTATAGATCTCTTCATTTTCACCAACAACATACCGACCTCCTCCCCCAGAAATTCCCCAGTTTACCCCATCATCTGCCCCCTGCTCTTCCCCAGCTCCCCCGCCGTCGTCTCACGCGGGGGGGGGGGGGGCGAAGAGCCACAAAAAAACCCTATGAAGCCAAGCCTTCTCATCCTATCAGCTTAGGATACTCGACCTAGACTCTATAAGCTCTCCAGCTCTGCCCCAGATTTCGGCTTAGTTCGGTTGGGCCGGTAGTCGGGAACGTTCCTTTGTGGATCAAAAATGACTGGAGAGAGCGCGCCAGACCATCGTTAGGCTGGGGGTGCCACATTCCCACCACCATCAATGGGCATGCATGGGGGGGCGTGGAAGGAGATGACAGATAGGAGCGAGCTACTGTTCCTTGGCGATGCTTGGATAGCGGTTCGATCAGCTCCGAAGAATCCTGGAATAGGCAGGCCGCTGCTCTGTATTTATTCAACCTATGTCCCCGTCTCCCCTTGCTTGGTGTTTCTCAAGTGAGTGAGACACATCCAGCTGAGGAGATAGACAGATATATTTGATTGATTGATACCCCTCCCCCCTGCTCGTTGTTTGGTCTGTCACGACTTTAACTCGTAGTTACTGTCCGTTGTTGTTTGTTTCTCTGTGGGGAGATTCTTTTATACCCATTCTATTTCAGCTTCCCATCATCCGTTGGCACCACGGATTGGGTGATTCCTCATTAAAGAAAGACACTATGGAGACATCAAATTTCGCAACGGAAAAGACAGATGTCGAACACCTTCAGAATGCCTCTGAAAAGAGCACTGATGGAGTCGCGCCGAGCATCGACGTGATTCGCCCGTCCTTTGCTGATATCGACGAGAAGAAGCTCTTGCGCAAGGTTAGTCGTCCTCTTTTAATCCATTCTCAAAAGAACCTTGAGAGAGAAGCATCATTCTCAAAACTTGAGAGAAGCATCATTATTCATTTTCTAACTCATAATCATTTCCACAGATGGACGTTCGTCTTATCCCCATGCTCGCCCTCCTCTATCTCCTCTCATACCTCGACAGTAAGTCACACATGCCCTCCCCCCCCAAACAACTAACAACTCAAACAACCCCATTTTTTTCTAATACAACCAAACTCACATAGGAGGCAACATCGGAAACGCCAAAATCGAAGGCCTTCAAGAAGACTTACACATGACCAGCTCCCAGTACAACTGGTGCCTCACCGCCTTCTTCTTCACCTACGCCGCCTTCGAAGTCCCCAGCAACGTGCTGCTCAAGAAGCTCCGCCCCAGCCGCTGGATCCCCTTCATCATGGTTTGCTGGGGCACCGTCATGACTCTCATGGGCGTTGTCCAGAGTTATCACGGCTTACTCATTGCGCGTATCTTCCTCGGCGTAGCTGAAGCCGGCTTATTCCCCGGTGTGGCTGTATGTGTTCCCCCACCACTTATATGGAGTGGTTCGTTCATGATAAAAACTAAACTAAACTACACTAAACTAACAAAATACCCATCTTCCAGTACTACCTGACTCTCTGGTACCGCGCCGAGGAGCTCCAATTCCGCCAAGCCCTCTTCGTCTGCGCCGCCTCCTTTGCCGGTGCTTTCGGCGGCATCCTCGCCTTCGGTATCAGCCACATGGACGGCGTAGGCGGCTACGAAGGCTGGCGCTGGATCTTCATCCTCGAAGGCATCGTCACTGTCCTCGTCGCCTTCAGCGCCTTCTTTCTCCTCTATGACTTCCCCGATAGTGCTACGTTCCTCACCGAAGAGGAACGCGCATTTGTCATCTACAGACTCAGATACCGCGGCAAAATGAACTTCACCAACGACCCCGTCACTGGCGATGCGCCTGTCGCCGTCTCCCAAACTGAGGAATTCAAATGGAAATACATCAAAGCGGCTTTCAAAGATTGGCAAGTCTGGGTCAGCATCTTCACCTACTGGGGTGTAAGTCATTTCCCTCCAACACATCGTCGCAAGCCTAAAAATCACATTTCACTGACAACGAAATAGGTCGTCTGCCCTCTCTACGGTATTGGTCTCTTCATTCCCAGCATTATCAAAGGCCTGGGCTACACCTCTAGCACCTCCCAACTCTTGACCGTGCCCGTCTATGCATCTGCCGCCCTCACCTCCATCGCCGCCGCCTGGTTCTCCGATAGGTTAAAGCGTCGTAGTCCGTTTATTCTCGGATCCTTTATTACGATGGCCATGGGATTCACCATGTAAGTTCTCCCTATATAATCCGTCTGCATACTGCCGAGGAAGAACACCCCAAGAACTAATCATGACACTCAGGTGTATCGCCTCGTCAAACCCCAAAGTCGTCTATGGAGGCATCTTCGTTGCCGCCGCCTCTATCTACCCTACCTTTGTTGGTACCATCGCCTGGCTCTCCAACAACCTGTCCGGAAGTTATAAGCGTGGTGCTGGTATGGCCATTCAAATCGGTATTGGAAACCTTGCGGGCGTAAGATTTCCCATGAATCTCATAATTGAATGTTGAATAAATTGGCTAACCATTCACAGGCAATGGCATCCAATTTCTATCGTGCGAAAGACGCCCCTCGGTACCGTCTTGGCCACGCCTTGGAGCTGGGCTTCATCGGTATCGGAATCACCTCCACCGTTATTTGTATTATCGGGTACAGCTTGAGCAACAAGAAGCGTGAGAAGTTGATGGCTGAAGGTGTTGGTTCCGATCTCACACCAGAAGAGTTGGCTGAGGAGGGAGATAAAGCAGTCAACTTCCGGTACATGCTATAAATGGAATTCCGACATGGTTCACTTCCCTTGAATTGGAATAGAACGAAAGAATACTGAGCTTAGTGAAAGAGATTTATTGACAGTGCTAAAGCAACATGTGTCCTGTGATCATGTCTACAGATGAATGATAACAAACATAAGAAGAATGGCCACCCAATGGTAATATCTATCATAAACGAGAACAAAAAAAAAAATAACAGGGTGACTTTGAAAACTAACTCTCCCTCCATTATAAGGTGTTATTAGCAGAGCTCAATTAGTTATCATCTTATTAACCATCCGCCAATCATTATGGTCCCAAGAAACAGGCCCAAAAGACCATGAGAATTCAAACTTGAGCTAGCGCTGGTCACGGTAGGGACTGCTAGAGTTGTCTCACTCTCGCTCTGATTAGAGCTTACGGTTGACACGGTGTGCTTTGGCCGTGATGTGACGAACACGTGGCTAGCCACTGACGCACTCTCCTGAACCAGTGTACTAGTTGGCAGAATAGCCTTCCAGGAAACAATTTCGTTAAGTTGACTGCGACGGTCGAAAGTTCGCAGTTTAGTATCTTGCTGGTCCAAGTCTCCCAGCCCAGCGGTTGTTAACGATGTCATGTCCTACACAGTCATCGTGGTTGTTTCCCTACCATCTTCACTTGGACGAATAATTCTCACAATCACTGGATTCGTAGAATCTTCATTGCCAGACGATATATCGGGTGATGGGTTTGCCAAGTCTGGCAGCAGAGCCGTTGAAGTATCGCTAGGGTGATGTGCTGTAACGAAGGTTTCAAGCGAGTTCTTGGTTGACGTGGAATGACCCTCCTCAGTCAACTTTGATGTATGATCCGCGGTAGCTGTAATATCAGTCGGCCAGAGCGTGATTTCTGATGTTTCGCCGGGTATGTGATCAGGTGGAATATGTTCTGTAGATGCTGGCGCTGTTGCTTCGTCATAGACATAGGAAAGAGATGGTGGACTTGTGACGGGACTCCCATCTGTATCACAGGGTTCACCTTTAGGCAGTTCAGCAGAAGATGAAATTGCCGGAGGAATAGGGGATTGAGGGCTAGATGATGGAGATGTATACTGTGGTGGATCGGGATTAGGTCCTGCTTGTGTATTGTATGCAGTTGGCTCTAATTGAGAATTAGGGGTCTGAAGTGCTGCTGATGAGCTTTCCTCTGAAGGGGATGGTGTTGGCTGGGATGGTTGTCCCGATTGTTGAACATGTGTTGCGGCTGAAGTGGTTGGTGTGTATTCTGCCGATGGGGTTTGACTTGGACCCTCAGGACCGACAGACTCTGAGCATGTACTCGGCGACGCTGGGGGTTGAGGAGTGGAGTTGGGCTCTGGATGAGCTGTTCCGGGATGTGCAGGTGCGGTTGCGTCCCCTTGATTACCCTTCGGGGGTTGTGTATCCGAACCATCACCGGGCGACGGCTCAGCAGGATCCGAGGGTGCGGGCTCAGCGTTATCCGGCTCATGAGTGGTGCTCAAGGGAGGCGTTGACTCTGGTGATTGTGGATTCTCTGACTCTGGTAATGTTGAAGGAGGTGTGGGTGTCGGAGCTGGCTCTTCTGCAGCGGTGTTTGGGTCTTGGGGCTGTGGCGTTGGCTGACCATCTTCGCCGCCGGAATTACTGAAAGGAGTGTTTGGCAGCGGTGTATCAGAGGGACATGGAGTTGTGGGATCACCTGCGGTAGTCTCCTCTGGTTGGCTGCTTGATGAAATGCTGATAGGTAGGGAAGATCCATTGTCATCTTTATCCCCATCCCCATTCCCATTCCCATCGTCAGCTCCGTTGTCATTTCCAGGGGCTGGTGTTGTTGTGGATGGCAGTGGTGGAGGAAGAGACAAAGTGATGATGCCATCTAGCCCAGCCTCGCAGTGTAAAGTAAGAGCTACGTCAAACTCAAGAGGCAGTGCTCCATCATCATTATCGATCGGAGGGCTCGGAGGACCGTACACCACAGGTCCAGGGGTAGTGGGAATAAACTGATTCTTGACCAGCTTGGAATGCTGTATTTCAACTGGATGTAGTGGCCCAATAGTTGCGCCAGCATCATTACAAGCCAAGACAATATACGCCACAGCTGGACCATAAACATCACTCGGGCATGAGCTAATGAGGCATTGGAAAAGTAGCTGCAATATTGTGTTAGTCGAGACTAGTCTGCATGGTGGACAAGGTGATCATCTAGAACACACATTCTTCAAGGCCTTGTCTTGACAAATAGTCTTTAGATCAACCGAACCATCTCCGTTCCTGAGGCTAGCAAGACAATCGGAAGCACATTCTTCTCGCCCATGTCAGTCAAACTTCTATATATATATGTATATAGCAGACAAACTCACGAGGTGCGGTTGGATCACTAAGGCTGCAATGGCCCAAGGCCAGGTAGCTGGCAAGAAGAACAGCAGTAACACAAGACTTCATCTTGATCGAGTATAAAAAGAGTATACTACAAAGCTGGGTTTGTCGTACTTAACGATAGTCACCAAAAAAGGGATCCAAAAAGCTTGACGATGAGCTCCAAAAAAAAAGAGTGTGCTGAAGGCTGAAACGATTGATGGTGAAGAAGAGAAAAGATTAAGAGGACAAGAGATGAAAGAGGGCGAGATGTAGCATCACACTGTAGGAATAGAAAAGATGGCAACCGAGAGAAGAAGCGAGAAGAGAACTACACTTTCCAAAACGGGGATTCGTGAAGATATTTCAACGGCAACAGCAGGCCAGAAGCAAAGCAGGTGAGGGTTGTGTAAACTCCATTCTTTCCAATATCATTCTTTCCAATATCAAATCTTTTCCATATTAAAAAAAATTGTGCCAATAACCTCTGACAAAAAGCAGCGCAGTAGCATATGACAATGCATAACTCCGCAAAGGGGTTCGAGAACACACACCGTCAAGGGCGGCCGCCCAACATGTTGCTCCTACTAATAGAACAGCAAAGCCAATGGCTTCTTCTCATCTACATATCGATCCTTGAACTCCTTCCTCGACAGAAATCGAGCAAGAGGCATCATAGTGTCCTTCATATCCATGACACCCCTCTTCTTCTGGTCAATGTGTGAGGCATCGACAACGACGCGCTGCAACTTGTCCAGTGACAAAGCACCTGTATTGCTGATAATTAGCCTTCAATGCTCTCCAGCTAGAAAAAAAGCACACTATGGTGGTTCTTACCGTTGTCGATGAGCTCCATCAGTCGCGCGGGTGTGCCTACGCCAATGCCTGTTTTCTTGTTCTGGAGCAATGACACCTGCTCCTCGACTTTCATGTGTTTGGCAAACTGTGGCAGGTGAGTGAGCCATGGGGGAAATATAGGCGAGGATGTCCAAAAATGACACTTACTAGTTTTGCTACAACGTGATCTTTGCTTGAAAATTTGCGGACAGCCCTGAATTCTGGTTAGCAAACGATGTAAATTAGGTCAAATGAGAGCCAACAGTACCTCGTGATGTCTGCGGCTCTCAATCCCGCACCAGCAACAATGATCGTGTGAGGCATCCCATTCTTCTTGGGTTTCCTAGCCAACTCCTCAGGGTGTTCTGAGAACTTCTCCAAGAAGTCAGGTAGCTTGTCTAGCTTCCTCGTCTCCTGCCATGAAGTCGTGTCTGTTATCGAATTTGCTGCAAGCACGTGTCAACCATTACGCCCTCCACCAAAATCACGGAAGGGAAGCTTTGTTATCGCACCTGATATTGTCAAATCCGAGAGTTCGATAGGACTGAGATCCGCTCCAAATCTTGTGAGTTTCTGCACAAGGTGGTCTGCCAGCAACTGACTGTCCATCTTGGCAACCAAGGTGTTAAGACCCAGCTCAGTATCCAGGCTTTCATCATCGATGTGGTGCTTTGCCTTTCTTTTCTTGCTCTTTTTGACTGACGGGGCGTCTTCTGCGACGCGCTTCTTCGGATTTGACATGGCTCAAAATGACGCTTTCACCCTTTTTTGGGTGGTTGAGAATCCCTAAGAACGGACTGATCTCAAAGGCACGCTGATTTTGGTCGATGAAAAGTTCTAGGTGAGAATTTTGCCGAGCATACACAGTGCAAAGGAACGCCACACCGTGTTTAGCCCATATATTGACAGCTATTTATACGGCTTTTGCACTGTACACCCCTGAGCATTAGCTGCTCGCTCTACATATATTATTAAACCAGTATTTTAAACTACACATTGTAGATTTATTTGAAAATAGACATATGTAATAATAGTCCCGTCATAGTTATAGTATTAAGCACTCTATAGATGACCAGTAATTCGTCCAGGTTTCTCAAACATTGACAATGGTCAAGTCGAGATTCATATCAAAAGAATAATAATTCTTTTAACTCCATTCCAAACGCCATACAAAACATCATTAGAAAAAAAAACAGACATCGTATTTAGCCCAACCCAAAATATGTCGCAATTCCCGAATTTAGAAAATGCTGTTGACAATGTTGCTTCCAATGGAAGCACCAGCACCGAAGATGGCAGCATTACCAAGCTTCTTACCAAACTTCTTGCCATACTGTCCCACCTTATTATCCTGTCCTGGCTGGCCACCCTGTTCAGGCTGGCCACCGCCCTCCGCTATCGCCATGGGCGGAACACTAGCATTGTATGGGTTCTGCTGTGGTGGTGGTCCTCCTTGCGACTGGGCAGGGTATCCGTACTGAGGCTGCTGCGGGTACGGCGAGGGCGCCACGCCACCCTTGCTCTCCTGCTCGACGAGGACGTAGTTCTGCGGGAAGATACCTTCCTTGCCGGTCCGCTGGTTACGGCCCATCCACCAGTCCTGGTTCATGTACTCGTGGACATCAATCTTGTCATCCTTCTCGAGCGACAGGTCGCGAGCATCAGATGCAGAGTAGTGATACAGAGCTCGAGCGTTGGCAATAACGGGCTTGCCGGCGGGCGAGCGGGTGGGAACATTGGGAGCGGGAGTGTCGTCGTACGACGGTGGGGCGGGAGACTGCCCGCTCACGTTGAGGTTCTGGAAGGCTTGCGATGGGGGAGGTGATGTGGGCGCAGCGTAGTCGTGAACGGGAGTCTGGTTGGTAGAACGAGCGCCAGCAGCGGCGCCGCGGAGAGGAGATTCGGCGGGAAGAGCGGCGTGAATGTTGTCGAAGGTGGCCTCGTCGATGACGCCCTTTTCGAGGAGAGATTCCAGTTCCTGATGACGGTTAGTTTCGCTCGAGACTACCAAGAACAAGAAAAATTGGATGGTAACCCAGGACGCACGTTTTTGATAGTTCGAAGAGACTTGTTAGTCTCCATGATAGTCTGGCGGTCCATGATGGCAAGGTGTTGTTACTGTAGTGCAGTTTCGCAAGCGGTATCGTCGGGCGAGGGATTTAGGAGATGAAGATGCGAAGTAGTAGATATTCAACTAGTCCGTTTTCTCACAGGCCGTGATGATGACAGTAGCGACCGAGAGGCTCGAAACCCGAGGTGATTCACAGGATATGTGACGTGGTTTGAAATTTGCAGGTTGGCGGAAAAAGAGAGGCCTCAACACTGGATGTACGGGTTTCGCTACAGTGCGAAGAGATCGTCGGAGAACTGTTCCCATTCGTAGGGGCGGCAAAGCCCCGCCGCGTGTTTCGTGCAGGCTGTGCTCGATGCCAGTGGAGACTCCTGTTGCTGTGTCTCCGCAAAACGGACGGAGTATTGAAGTACTCCGTTTGTAGTGCGGGTGGTGGTGCGAGTGCGACAAGCCGCCGATGTCGAATTTAAAAAAAGACCAAAGTTACCTACTCGTCGTAACTCTATGAGCTACAAGGTATGGGAAGTTAAATCGGCTCTTAGGACAATGCTTTAGCCCTGTACGCCTAATGTTTTAGCTTAATCGGATCGGATCATACCAGGAACAGAGAGGCAGAGAGGGAGATAGAGTTTATTGAAGGGATATATCCGGGCCCGTATTCAATCCGATTCGCAAAGGTACATACGTATAACATCTAAGCAATGATACCCACTCACCTCAGTTACCTAATGGGAAATAGTATATCCGTTTTGGTATTACGTTGTATTTATTTTTCATGTACTCTAATTCATGGCTATATTTTCAATGCTGATAATTTTCGCTTAAACAAACTCGCTCTTCTCGACCGCATACTTGTCAACGTACTCGTCAACAGTCATAGCCTCCAGCCTCTTAGTATCCAGACTAAGTTCAACCAAATCCTTAACAGTAGCCTCAGGGAAGTGGGGGCCCAGGTGGCGCTTGTACTTGGCCAGAATAACGGGCTTGGCCTCCTCACGGCGCAGACGGTGGCCCAGAGGAGCCTCAACGGCAACCTCATCGAGGACAGTGCCGTCGTTGAGCTCAACGGTAAGAGCGTTGGAGATGGTTCGCAGAGCCGGGTCATGGTAGTCCTTGGTAAACTGTGGGTCCTCAACGCACTTGATCTTCTGGCGCAGGGACTCGACGAGCTCAGAGGTGGCGGCCTCACCACCGTCTGTGTAGTCGGTGGCCTCGAGGCGGCCGAAGACGAGCATGACGGAACACATGTATTGGATGCAGTGGTCACGGTCGGCGAAGTTGTCCATGGGCTTGAACTGCTTGTCAATGATGCGGATGCAAGCTTCGTGGGTTCGGCAGGTGATGGCCTTGATGTCGGCGGCGGACTTGCCCAAAGCCTTGAGCTGGTGGAAGATTTTCTCGGAGGCCTCGACGGCAGTTTGGGAGTGGAATTCGGCTAGTGAAGAGTCAGCCTACAATTTCAAAACTTCAACAGGCTACAGCATAGCGGTAGACTTACCAGGGTATGAGACCTTGAAGAGAACGTTCTCCATGACATAGCTGCCGTAGGGGCGCTGGAATTCAAACTTCTTGCCCCCGAACAGGACATCGTAGAAACCCCAGGTGGGAGCAGACAGAACCGTAGGGACGCCAGGCTCGCCCTTCATGACCTTGAGAGCCAGGTTGACGGCACGCTGGCAAGCGTCACCGGCAGCCCATGACTTACGGGACATGGTGTTGGGGCTGTGGCGGTATGTTCGCAGACTCTGGCCGTCCACCCAAGCCTGAGTGACGGCATCGGCAATCTGCTTCTCGCTGAGGCCGAGCATCTTAGAGACGACAGCGGTACTGGCGACCTTGACCAGGACAACGTGGTCAAGACCGACCTTGTTGTACGAGTTGAGCAGGGCCAAGCAGCCCTGAATCTCGTGGGCCTTGATCATGGACTCGAGAACATCGCGAATGGTAAAGATCTTGCCTCCAGCCAGGTTGCCGCCGGCCTTGTTGGTTCGGTTGATCCAGTCAGCGACGGCGAGGATCGCGCCTAGGTTGTCAGAGGGATGTCCCCACTCAGCGGCCAGCCAGCAGTCGTTGAAGTCGAGCCATCGGATCATGGCACCAATGTTGAAAGCGCCATTGACGGGGTCCAGCACAAAGGGAGTGCCAGGAACCTTGGTGCCATTGGGAACAACAGTCCCGGGGACGATGGGGCCGAGCAGCTTGGAGCATTCCTTGAATCGGAGGCCCTCAAGACCACAGCCGAGAGTGTCGAGAAGAATCCATCGAGCGGTGTCGAACTAGACGGTACGAATTATGTCAGAATTGGTTACATTATTTCACTCTCCATGGGAGATTTTTATTTGTTTCATTTTATCTGATTTTTTGTTGTTGGATTATCGTCAATGGAGGGGCTCCAAAATGAGGGGCATCTCCAAAGGCCACTAAACCATGGAATTGGGAAAAAAATTTGAACAAGACCAAACGAAGAATGTGCAACACTCACAGCTAGTTCCGAGTCAATAGTCTTATTGGCGACATAGTCGGCAATATCCTTAATCTCAGGATCATATTCACGCGCAGAAGACGCCATGGCGGGTGCACCAGAGAGTCTGGAGAAGGAAGTCGAAAAGCTGCTTCGCAACAGAGGTGTTGTGGATTTAGCAGCGGCAGAGGCTGCAAAACGACCAGCGCCGATGGAGGCCGAGCAAGAAACACCGCCGAGTGTGCGCGATTGGATGCGTAGCTTGGAAGCCGATCGCAGACTGCTACGGCTAACAGCAGACATAGTATAAGGGAGCTGAAGACGGTTTAGAAACACACAGGAAGAGTCAGACGTGGCACGCAGAGAGTAGCGAGGCAATTGGTGGCCAAGTGAGTCTCAATTGATGCTCGTTTTCCCCCCCGTGTTTGGTTTTGTTCGCGGTGGTGAGATGGAACGAGAGGAAGAGAGAAGAAGTATCTATCCTCTCTCTCTTACCATCTAAAAAAAATCCGATCCGTGAAGCCGCTGTCCGCATTCTGCCCGCATTGCCGCTGAATGCCGCTCGCTCATCCTCGGCTTAAACGAGCTAGTCGACCAGATCGGCCCAGCAAGTCAGATCTGACTGTTGGGAACCGTTCCGGAGTCGGCGCATTGGGAGCCGAACGTTCGGTTATCACGATAATGAAGCCGCTTGTGCTCCGATCCGAGATATCGACAATATATATGTTGTATATGGAACGGCAATGCATTTCATATTTCATACCACGTGATAAAGACAATGCTATTTTTGGTCCCCAGTGTTGTTTCTTTTAGGAGAATGAAGAACCTACCCATAGTAAATCCCCGCATTACCCAACAATTCAAAGAACCAGAGTGGCCAGTGGTGCTTTTCTTACTGACGCAGCAGCACCCAAATATTGCCGACTCTCTGCGCAGGCTGGGCGCTGTAGACCACGACTCTGCCTCTCAAAATAGTACTAGACAATAACTGTACATTGGGAATAAAGTGTCGTCTCTAAATTAAACATACAGACACGCTACTCTGTCTCTGATCAAGTGCTAAATTCAACCGTAGCTCCCACTCTGGCACCCCAGCCTCACTTCTTGCGCGCGTAAACCTGCAGCAGTGCATATCGAGACATTCGGGTACTAAGGCGTAGTCCCTCGCCATCATCGATCAAGAAAGATCTAATAGCGTCCCTATTTATCTAACGAACTACCTATATAGTGTCGGTGGTAAAATTCGAACCAGCAGGCTATTGTGGTACTCAGCCCTACCTTGTCTACGCACCTCAAAGTGTTCTAGACCTTGTCTTCCTAAGCTGATTCGGCAATGCCGGATGATCCCTTAGTTCTGGAATCTCTACACTTTGCCACAACACCCACCACCAAGATGGCGGGAAAGAGGATTGAGGCTCATACGCTACTATATATGTCGTGCATTTACATATAAACACACATACATGTATCGATTAACTATTGCTGTGCAATCTAGACCACTTCAGGGCTAAAATACAAGTTTTCGAGCGGAAGCTCGCCACAGTCTGGAATCAATCATCTACATTTGTGCATGGCAATATAGCGTCCAGACTACCTTTAGTCGCCCATTTTCAGACTGCAATATCAGTTTAAGACAAACGGAGTTTATGGCAAACAGGAGCTCCCTGTTCCAAGACTAAGGACTCCCGTTGGCCTGGTCCCTCAGGGCGCATAGAAAGTAGAGCTATAATTCAAGGCCGAGGAAAAAATAAAAGGAGAGCAAAGCCGACCCTATGAATCATCCAAAAAGTCAAAAAAAAAAAAAAAAAAAAAAAAACAAAGTAAACCCTCGCATTAAAGCCTGAAGATACGAAAGCACGAATCAATGTATCTTTGAAGAACATTATGCTTGATTCTCCGTACCAGTGCCTGAATAAGGCCTAAATGCAGCGTTTGCCCCTGCGCGTATCCATGATTTCGTGCGTCATGGAGTTGGCTTCGATGAAAATTTCGAAGGCGGTAATGGAGAGAAAATATTTCACTATATCTTGTCCCTTTCGTCTTTACTGATGAATCCATTATCTAGTTGTTAGCTTAATTCCTGATAAGTATTGCTGTGCAACTCATCTGCAAGGCTTGTAGTATCATTTCAAACTTCAGATACTCTTCTTTCAGTATGAAAGTTACCTAGGTGATGATGTTGATTTAGCTTCCTCGTCTCTAGCCCGGTACTGTCCCAGGTCTTACTGCCCCTTTTGCCACAATGTGAACGAATTTTCTAGCGACCAGTTTGTTTTCCGTTCCCTTTATTGCTAGATACAGAATCAATAGTAGCAAATAGCGTCAGTTTTTGCCACTTCGCTACTTTACAATTGTCGGGAAAGCGTATCATCCATCGCCAAATCATAACCAGGGCATCTAGATAGGAAACAGTGGCAGTACCATCATCGCCTTCGTCTTGGCCTGTACCCCAGGGGCCTGATATCACGGACTTGCTATGCAAGTCCCACATAGACTTTCCCGTTGACTTCAACATAAATCCTCCACACACCGGCAATCACCAATCGCTTCTTTCAGCATACG
Source organism: Sphaerostilbella broomeana (assembly GCA_930272545.1). NCBI lineage: Eukaryota > Fungi > Ascomycota > Sordariomycetes > Hypocreales > Hypocreaceae > Sphaerostilbella > Sphaerostilbella broomeana. Next base: position 6,742 of record CAKNET010000087.1, on the reverse strand, counting down.
TGGCATGTCTGGACCCATCCTGTCTGGTGATCTCATTGTTAGAGTAGCCCACCTAATTAGTTCATTTTGCCGCTATTCCGTCTAAATATGATCAGCGAGAATAAAGACAAATGTGGCTTACCGTCATTTACATTAAACATGCAATGTCACAGGTGCTAAACAAGATTGTAGACGCGACGGGGCGTCATCAGTGACATATCGTACCATCTGTTGTGTAGTGATTCTGCAACTAAGAATTTCCAATGTCAAAACTCGCACGATGAAAGGTAGCAAATTCTGTTGTAACACGTTCGAAAGAGACCCATATAGATTAGAAGTCTCTCTCATACATGAATGTCCTCTTACAAGACCGTAGGCTGGAGCTTATTGTTGCTTAGGAAAGGGCATCCACTCGGAGGATCGTCATTGAAATTGCCGCATTGCTCTAGAGATCTTGACAGGCGAATCATACAAGTCGTAGACGACATTTCACATGAAAGAAAGATAAACTGAGCCTCGGGGGGGTCGGATACCGTGTCCACTTAGAAAGATACAAGCGGGACCATAGTAGAAGATAGAATAAGACCAGACAAAAGTATTCATGAAAATCCATCTTAGATGCAGTTCAGCAGTTCCACCTGCGGGGGAGAAAGGACAAGCCAGCTGTTCGACAATCTGCACGACATCAAACTGCCCCAATTATGGTGCGAGGGTTGCGAATCAGCCAATCAAATTGACGTCCCTGACTAGTGGAAGGTTCGAGCATTCCGAGTTATGGAGGCCGCGTCCTAGAAAGGCGAGGAGAGGCCCATGGGATAGTTACCGCATAATGGGACACCGTGGCATCAATCTTGAGGTGTCTTTGGTAGATAATTTTAGAAGTCTTGGATCAGCGGCTGCCACCCGCTGGCTCTAGCGCGGTGGTTCCTGGGCTAGTCCGGTCACCCAATGGCGTGCATGTGGATCAGGCACGATTCCGTTCACGGCATCGCAGAAGCTTCGAGCCATATTATACCAATTCTCGAAAACATATTCTCGATTATTCCCAGAGGGGTGTGTATATTGTTTCTGGGAACACCCAGAATCTAAATTTTTGTTTTTTGTTTTGAAACAATCATGTTCCTCGGACACCCCAATCTAGTGTTGCTAGCAACAACTACATTCTGTTTCCTCGATTGATGGTGTTCCTGGGAACAGCCAAGTTCTGCTTTCCTGACTGATGTTGTTCCTGGGAACAGCCAGATTCTGACTGATACTGTTCCTGGCAACCGCCAGTTTCTGTTTTCCCGACTGATGTGTTGCTGAGAACAGCCAAATTCTGCTTTCCTGCACTCGTTTGAACTTCTGGGTGTTGACGTTCGATGAACAGGACGGGGAAAGGGAGCCTGCGAGCTGCCCAAGTGCTTGAGAGTGTATAGGCGCTGCAGCTGCTCATTGAAACTTAGAAAAAAGAATGAGGCAATACATATTTACATGCATAACCCTTCACATTTTCTTCTTGCCACTTCCTTTTTTTCCCAGACCACCTCAAGAGCAGTGGGTGTTGGGCGGGGTGGGAGGATGGCCCGGTCGAAGTCGATGAGCATGACGCGACAACGCCATGTGTGTAAGCCTCATAGCTCGGTTAGCGATGTGGCTGTGCGGAGGGATCCGGTAATGACGTGGTTCTTTAGGCAACAGGTTTCCGGTTGTACCGAGGTTCTCCCAGTTGATTCGATTTGGCCCTCAAGACAAACCAGTTCTTGACGCCAATCGTCCGCTCTTCTTCCCCAATCCATCAGCCTCTATGGAGGAGATTGAAAAGCTGCGGAAGCAGCTACGGGAAGAACAACGCCTACGCGAAGCTGCCGAAGGTCGCGTCCTCGAGGAACAACACCAACGCCAAGAAGAGCAACGTCGACGTGAAGCTGCCGAAGGTCGCGCCCTCAAGGAACAACACCAACGCGAAGAAGAGCAACGTCGACGCGAAGAAGCCGAAGAGCGTGCGAGCGCATCGCAACCATTGACACTCTACAAATACCTCGAAGCCTGCCATTCGCTCAGCCTTGCTATCAAAGTGGTAACGGACCGTTCTCTCACGACGCAAGGGGATACGACGCACCCGACCGGCCGGATTTATCCTCGACGAATCATGCCATGGAACGCATTCGCAACGAAACAAGAAGAAGTCTGGAATCAGCTCTCCTCTAGTCCCGCATTTTCCTCTCAAGCCGCCTTTCCATCCCAACACCAGCTGGATTATGTGAGATCCCTGCTTGCCCCAGTTAGCAGCGAGATTGGACTCCGATCCGGCGAGCGGGATGTTGTGGAAAACGCGGTTCAGAAGCTAATGGACCAGACGTATAACGACCCGTTGCTGGCGAGTCACCTCGACCTCGATGGAACGGTGACATTCGAAAGTCACACGAATCTCGGTAATACCGATGACTCCCTCTCTGAATCTATGGATCGAGTGTCTATGGGCTCTAGACCACCCGACCGAATAACTCGGCGTCGGAGGGCGCGGGGTAAAGGCAACCGAGCGGATCAGTTCTGCATATACCGGACCTCTGACGATCGAAATATCCCCACGGTCGCGATCGAGTACAAGCCACCACATAAGTTGAGTCGCGACGAGATCGTCACAGGGTTGGTCTCAGAGATCCAACCAGATCGTGACGTGATCAACCAGGAGGGCGAGGGATTTGCATTCGCGGCAAGGCGACTCACCACCGCTGTCGTAACCCAGCTATTCTCCTACATGGTGGGGAAGGGTATCCAGTATGGGTACGTCTGCACGGGAGAGACGTATGTCTTCCTGCATATTCCGAACGATCCTTCCTGCGTCTATTACTCTGTTTGCGTACCCAGCCTAGACGTCCAAGACGATGACGAGACGAGACTCCATCGCACGGCTGTTGCACAAGTCTTTGCTTTTATACTTCAGGCTATCCGATCGCCGCCTCCATCTCAAGCCTGGCATCGCGATACTGAGAAGCTCAACACATGGTCCATAGAGTATGAGGATGTGTTGAGGAGCATTCCGGCAACGGTGCGCAAAGAGCGACGTGAGACTCCTTATAAACCCCAACATTGGAAAGGCTTTGAGCGCTCTCCGATCCGGACTCGCTCTCGATGTTTGCCACTCAAGAGTGGGACACAGCATCCGAGGGATGACGATCACGATGATGATGATGAGAATGAGAGCCCTTCTCCAACGCCGAACCGAACCAATCGTCAGAAAGCCTTTGTGACATCAGGAGACACCACGTCAAGCGAGATGCAACAGCTAGGTGGAGAAGGAGCCTCACAAGGAAACGCCAACCTGCGGGAGAGCATCCAGGACCGATCATATTGCACGCACGAGTGTCTTCAAGGGCTGGCGTTCGGCGGCTCAATGGACACGAAGTGCCCGAACTTCTCGGATCATGGCAATGCGCACATCGACCGACGAGAGTTTCTTCGTCTAGCGCGCTATCAACTGCTAGTGGATTGCGGGAGCGATGCTGATTGCGTGCCGCTCTACGTATCAGGATCACGCGGATCCCTCTTCAAATTACGCTTGTCGTCTCATGGTTACACGCTTGTGGCCAAAGGGGTGGAGGCCATAGATGTCGAGCATCTGCGCCACGAAAATGAGATATACGATCACCTACAAGCCCTCCAGGGTTCATTCATTCCAGTTTGTCTCGGGATTTGTAACCTTATTAAGCCGTACTATTACGACAGCGGCGTGTACGAACACTTTATGTTCCTCAGTTATAGCGGGCGACCCGTCTTGAAAGTACTAAGAGAAGTCAATACGGGTGTCGCCAACAAGATTGCCACTGCGCTCAGCAGACTACATCAGCACCAAATTCTCCACTGCGATGCAGAGCCACGCAATGTGCTTTATGACAAACGCAGCGGTAAATGTATGATCGTGGATTTAATGCTGGCGGAGTTCCATATCCGACGACCCCTTGAACATATCAACCACAACGGCCAGGATCGGAAGAGGAAGCGGGCGGCCCAGAAGCCAGGAAAGGACATATTCGCCATCGAGATGCAATCTTTGCAGGCGAGTTTGTCACAATAAGATTGGTGGAGCGGTGATGTATTAGGATAAGGTGCGAACGGTATCACGAGACGTGGGACAAAGGCAATGAGAATGTTGACCCCTCGGGGAGGGGGGGAGACGCACTAGGGCTGGGTTTCTACTCATCTAACTACAATTTGTGGATCAGCGGTTGTCGCTCCCATTACAGTATTACTATGGCATGACATGAATGTAACAAGTGTATCTACTTTGACTGTAAGCTAATACGGGAGGTCAGGTTATCCAAGCATGACATTCCAGAGTGCTAAATTCGGCCAATCAACCTAGCTAATCAGTGATCGCCTGACGCGCCTCCAATCCACGTAAGCATAATGCACTGACCCCTACTTGTGCTGGCAAAACGGCTGCTGATTGCGAAGCAAATGCTTACCCCAGCTGCCCCGTGATGCCTAAGGAAAGCCTTTTTAGGCGTTCCATCACGAAGACCCAGCCACAAGGACAAGACAAGGACGGCGCAAGTGGCAAAGGTCGGCACCCGGATTAACCTATCTTACCTTCACTGCCTTGATATTTCATCCTATGGTATCCATTCATGCACTGGAGCAATAGAGGAATCATGCATTACGTAGATTATGAGCATTGATATGATTTCACACCTATAGCAAGGTATTCTTTGGATGTCAGGTCCTTGCTCACAGCTGGAAGCTTGCTACTAGTAGCAGTTTAAGCTTAGATGATGTTTGCTAGTGAGATAGTTGATTAATATTATTGAAGAGTGCTACTACTAGTAGAGAAACATTTTGATTACTGTCGTAGTAATCAATGCTACTAGTAGATGAGTAATGTTGAAGAACTCTATCACTAGTAGAGAAGCATTCTGATGACTGCCGTAGTGTCACGAACCCACGTGATCGCGTGTCAAGGTGGCCTTGACACGCGTAAAGGATACCACGTGCGGCAGCACGTGGTACTAGATAATTCCCTGAGCCAGGGGCAGACCGATCTTGTCCTTCTTTTTGATCTCCTTGCGCTACGTCTTGTTTTTAAGACTTAATCTATACTATCAATTGACCTCCAATGGCCTTGATTCCTCCAGTAGTAATCAATGCTACTAGTAGCACTCTACTAGTAGCAATCGGCTGATAGCACTTGAGTAGTAATGGAAGGAAGTAGAAAGCTCGCTACTAGTAGCCAAGATCTACCTTAAGCTTGCTGCCAGTAGCAGACATCTCCCTAGCTGCTACTACTAGCAAACTCAAGGAAGTAAAGGGAGTGGAGAAGCCGAGGTGGAGCCTGCTACTTGTAGCAGGCTTATAATACTAGTAGCGCCCTCTCGACAAGGGCAGACTCTACTAGTAGCGCCCTCAAGGAAGTAACGGAACTCAAAGGAAGTAGAGCTGAGGTGGAGCCTGCTACTAGTAGCTGACGTCTCCTAATAGCAAGCTCCACCTCCATCATGAGATGTGCCAACCAGGCAGTGCTACTGGTAGACGAAATCGATGACTCTTTCTTACTCCTACAATAGCTCTTTTCTACTGTTCACAGTTCATCCTCATTTTACGAGATCGAGGGGGACGAAGGAAGGCAAAAGAAAAACGGCAAATGACTTTACGGAGCACACCCTCTTGCAGTAGGACTTACTCATCATGAATCATTGTTTGCTTGTGAGTACCTGCCGCCAATAGAAATGCTACAGTGACCTTGAAAACCTTCCAAGCGGCTCGCATCACATCTCAAGATATCAGAACTCCATCTATATAACAGCCCAGAGCCCTAGCACTTTATTGAATACTATCCTTTGGTTACTTATTACCAAGACCGCTCCGCAACCGAGACTGACATAATGAGATACAAAGATGAAGAATATAATGACCACCTCAGATAGATACCGAGTTTGATCCTCCAACGCCTCAAAGTATCGCCTCATCTTCATCTTCCCTAACGGATGGGCGTGCACAGCAAGACAATCGAGATCGAACGGAAAGATGCCTCCAGATTTGTGCTGAAGTGTTATGTCGCGTAAATGAAGCGCAACTTCAGCTACTACTGGACAGGACACCTTCTACAATAGGGGGCCTTGGCCAAGCCCACCTTATGACCTCCTCGGCGCTGCAAGAGTGCGGGCAGAGCCTTAATCAGACGCTTTCACAGTTATATGTTCATACGGAGAATGTCGAGAATGGGTTATCCGTATCTTCATCACCATCTCAAGCCTCCAGGACTCAAGTCAGATTTGATACTCAGAGATCACCTAGTCAGCTTTATCACACAAAGCAAAACACGATCAAGCATGATAGCTACCAAATGAGGCCCAGAAACATGACATGTTCTGGGGGATGTCAGAGTAGGCAAAAACGGCCGAATTATAACTATTCCACGATTGGAGATGGCTTAGACGTGAAACAGATAACGGTTGGTAACGGGGCAGTGGAGATCATCGGAGGGTTTTGAATGCTCAAGCACAAGAGTCTTGGGGTAAACTAATTGGAGATTGGGAGACGCAGAATGCCTAGGGTAAACTATATTACGCAGTGGTGATTCATCAAGTGGAAAGTCTTGTAATAATTCTTGGTTTAGTAAAAAAGAATTAAATATTTATATTTAAAAAAAAATTTAATTTTATAAAATAATTTTTTTTTTAAATTATAATAATAATCAATAAAATAAATAAAAATAATTAAATAATTAAATAATTAAAATTTAAAAATATATTATTAATAAATATAAATTATAAATAAAAAGGAT